>DWPR01000018.1:0-10108 GCA_018251815.1 Lycas argentea | reverse complement strand
TGGTTAATAACCCCAATATGAATTGAGTATAATATATATTTACTTTTTACTTAATTATCAGTTAATAACGACCCTGTAGCAAAATTGCAATGACCCTGCTTACTAAGAGGTCATGGGTTCGATTTCCGGACACAGACATTCACGTACCTATAAGTCCTTAGGTCTTAAATATTTGTGAACTGTCCTTACTCGATAAGTAATCGACATAAATAACTTCAATGAAAAACCTGTTATCATTGGAAGATGGTCATCTATAATGGCCAACATTTCTTAACCTTTATCGTAGCTCGTAGGGAACACAACATATTAGTGTTGTACAACAGCGGCATAAATACTTTTGACACTGAATTAGTATACCTATAATCTTTCTACTTTATAGAGTTTGTTGTTAATGCATGTGGTGTAGATCAAGTCAATAACCGATCATTACTTACCATCAAACTGTTAATGACAGCCAATCAATAACGGTCAAGTGGCCAATTTTTTAGCGTTGATAATATTATAGATATAGCAAAAGCCTTCATTAGTGTACCGTAGAAGACTTCGCTCCAGGTCTTCGTTATAAAACGAAGTTCCCAGTGCCCAACAGTAGCTTACTAATTAGTTGAATCAATTAATCTTAGTAGCTTTAGGCAGTTTTATTTTGGCGAGGCAGTTAACAAGCGGAGTCAGCTTACTTTTGGCTAACGATACATTGATATATAGCAGCTGTAACATCGATGTTTGTAACAACCTACCTCAAATAAAATTCATTTCATTTAAAATGAGAAACAAATATCAAAAGAAACTCCTCCATACTTCCAAACATTAACTCTACCCAGCTATATCCAGACACTACTTAAATTGAATAGTTTTTTACTATTATCTTTGCTTCATGATTGACGGAAATTGTGTACTAATTATGAGTATATCTACTAAAAGCAAGAAGTTTCCTCAACAAATTAAATCATTCATTGTATGATTCAATATTGTGACTCATAAGCAAGGTTATTGGTTATTTTAGCAGGTTTCATTGAATCTTTTAGTTATGGTCATGGGTACTCTACTATTGTAACAAGGAAATAATAATATACTGATGGGTCAACATCCTCACAAATCATTACTGTTCAGACTATTAATGTGGAGACATGTTTACTCTAAAGTCAACTTTTTATTGATTGATGAATTGTTAGTTAATTGATTCCTAGTTGTTACTTTTGGAAACAAAGAATGTTTTTTTTTATAGCACAACATAATTAACTTAGAATACATATCATCATTATCACAACCCAACTGCTCTCACTGCCGGGCTCAGGTGTCCTCTTTCAATATTGAAGTTACATAGTCCACCATACTGGCCAAATGTGATTGGTAGACTTTCCAAACCTCTAAGACCTCCCTAAATTGCAGGTTTTTTAACCTTGTTTTGATTTGGTGTTGTCATCATCATCACAACCCATAATTGTCCCACTGCTGAATTCGGGTCTCCTCTTCATACTGAGAGACACACAACTTTGAGAACATTTTGGAGAATTAGGTATTGTTAGGACACAATGTTTTCCTTCACCGTAGCAAGTAATGCACCCATATTTTAGAAATTATTGGTGCGTGCCCGGGGATTAGATCGTCCGACCTAACATTCGGTAGACCAGCGTTCAACTGCTGATTTGGTGTAGCAAGTGATAATTATTTTCTACAACATAACAGAATTAAGAGGTTCATACAGGAATTAATCCTATACTCCTAGATGTGACATGGATGTTCTAACCACTGGGCTATATCTGTTTACAGTAATATACATATGCCTTCAATAATTCCAGCTTGTCATAGCTTCATACCAAGAATTTTCTGCAATATCTATTTGAACCTTTGTATTTTGTATTGGAAACTTTTAGTGTCCAATATTGAATCAATTAATATATTTACAGAATAGTCAAACTAGTAGTTACAAAATTTAAGATAGATTTGATTTTAGGTATCCTATTGCTTCCTTTAGACAAAATTCGTAAAAGCAGTCGTCCTGTAAAAGCGGTTTAAAGAGAAACACTATTTTTTTCACCAACTATTACCTTCTTTGATATTGTTTGCAGTCATGACACCAGATATTTCAAAACAAACACAATTTTGTTATTGAATTTAATGTAAATGTAAATATACTATTACTTATTAATTATCAATTTTACATAATTAGTGCCATAGAAGATATTAGTCATCTGATAATACATTTTCTGTAAATGTTCTGCATCATCAAACTGCTTTGACAAAATAGATAAGGGCTAAGTGATAATAAAGTAGGCCAATTTACTTATTTATTATAGTAGCAGAACTATATTACTATCTGCTGTAAAAACTCTTAAAAATTTTTTTACACATTTCAAGAACAATAGACAAATTGCCTGGTGGCGAGTGATTACCAGTGACTCTGGACATTTGTCATAACCAGGAATACCACTAAAGCATTGTGAGGCATGTTTTATGTATATAAGGTAGGTAGGTAGGTATATTGGGTATGTATTATACCACATGTGTGAAATACATAATGTTAAGCTCTGATAAACTGTACCTGCCTCCAAGAATCCCAATCATAAACATAAACTTTAAAAATATCACTACATTGGCACTAAATGACTCGCAGATAAATAACATAACCTAATAATAAGTTTTGAAACTGTTAGAACTATTAAAGTTTTTACAATGAATAGGCAGATAATTTAAACTGTGCTCAACATAATGCTGAGTGTACAATATTAATAAAAACAGTGATGATTCTAAATATGAGAAATGATGACAACTCTGCTGTTTGTGTGTATGTTTTGGTAATGAATAAGACTGGCTTCTGTTGTCTTAGATATACAAACAAGAATAAAAATTATTAGATATTCATTCACTTTAAATTTCAAAGAGATCTTAAAAAACTCTATATCAAAATGTTATAAGAACACTTTTATTTGGTACCAATTCTAAACAAAGCAATTAGAGGAAATACTGGAGTATGACAAGTCTTTATCTAACTTTCAAATGTATCCTACAATCTTTACTTTTCCATGAGTTACACATTACATTCGACTTTAATTAACATTTATCAACAAACTAGAAACGATACCATTTTTATATGTTATTTAGAACTCTTAAGAATCTTTTGTTTGTTGTTTGTTACCGTTTTTTTCTACTTGATTATCTTCAAGCAACTACTAGTATTTTATCTTGAAAGCCTAATGAAAACTAGCATCGTATATTAATGTATAGGACGCCAAACATTTAAATGGTTTATTCTTTAAAATTAAAAGTAGAAATAACTATACATTTCGAGTATCCTGACAATTTCACTCTTTAGTTACAGGACGAAAACAAAAACTTCTGAGAACAGGTAATTACAGTTACTTGCTTGTATTAGCTGTAAGATCCTTTCTATACTTCGTCAAAATGCTCACCTGCCGACAAAATTTTCTAACACCGAACTTTTCCCTGCGGATTGACCACCCACAACTGCAATTTGTGGAAGATCTAAAGACATGTGGACGCCCATTTGAACAAATGCATCTTGCAACTTGTTCACAACTGGAATTAGTTGCTGCATTCCATAATTCCCAGACATTTTTTAAACGATACATCAATTTTACACCTCAGAAACAAAAAATGATTTTTATAAACCAAAGTCACTGGCTGCAATGTTGTGCGCCGTGGATAAGAAAAAACGGTATTTTTTTCATCCAAATTGTTAATTTTATTTTATTACCTGTCTTCGTTTTCTTTGGCGTTTACCTTTTACACCTTGTATAAAATTTAATTGTGCTAATTAACAAATACTTGATCATTTTATTATTCTAATATGATTTTATTATTATTTACATGAAAGGAAGTGAAAAAATACAAGGCAATGTTACATTAATTAAGCTATTAATATAGATCAAAGCACTAATATATGCAGTACACGTAGTATCGGTGAATGATTAATTATTTATTCAGCGATGTGTGTTCAATGTGCCATAATATTTGTATTATCTAATGGAATGATTCATTTGTATTGCAAACATTACAAAGGGATTTCCTCAAACATTATACCGCACAATCTCATTTCATATTTTTCACTAGGAAACCCTGATGAAACTCTCATCACCCCTTACCATCGATCTTAGTCAAGCACTAACTTGTCATTGAAGACGGAGTTGCACAATGGTTACCATGCCCGACTGCCACTCAGATGTCCCGGGTTCGATTCCCGGTCGGGCAGAATTTGAAATGATGAATTTTAAGTTCTGTTCCGGATCTGGGTGCTATATTTATTATAAGTATATATTTACAAGTATTTATGTAATATATCAGTTTTCTAGTACCCATAGCACAAGCTCCGTTGGGAGCTTAATTTGGGGCTAGATGATGTTGTGTGAAAATGTCCACATATTTATTATTATTATTATTTTATTTTTGGGATTAATCCATGTGATACAAACATGGATGACCTTTGGCTTAATAATGAGAGTTCACTCGGAACTATTCTCCCAATAACCTCAGAAACAACTCACTTTGAAATCCCTCGATAATAACATATCCATGTCTCACCCAAAACAATAGTAAAGCAGTCAAATATTACTGGAATCGGGTTATCGCTGAATATTAAATATATAGATATCGGGTACGTCCTAAGGGAAACTAATGTAAGAAAGGACTGACAAGGAAAATTCTTGTTTTACATCAAGTCGTGCTTTTGGTATTGGATAAACAAAAAAAAGAATACATAGCGATGCTAACTGAATCTGGATACAAAATTCTAAACAAAATAAATGCAGACCACTGTACCCGTGAAACCCCAACAACAAAAACGATTATAGATCATGTCATTACCAATCTTAAGGAACATAATTTTCACATAGCGGTGATTGAATCAGCTCTGTCAGACCACAAAAACATATACGCCGAATTGAAACAATATAAACCACCACCGAAACAACGAATACAATACGAGGCTGTGGACTATAATAAATTGCATGATATGATCGAGTCAACTATATATAATAAACAAATAAATAATTTCCTTGGCCTATATGAATATATTAAACAAATGGTCACGGAATGTAAAATAACTAAATACAAAATAGTTAACGAGCCTAAAAAGGAATGGATCAATACGCAGATAATATCTAAAATTTATCAGAGGGATGAATGTTGGAGCAAGCTGAAAAGAGACCCAGAAAATACAGAATTAAAAACAAATTTTCTAACAAACCGAGACACTCTAAAGAAAACCATAAAAATGACTAAAGACCAACATTACTACAACGAGTTCATGAAATGCAAGAAAAAACCAAAGAAAATGTGGAAACTAATTAACACTTTAGCCAAAAATAAAATCAAAAGTAATTGTGCTCCCCCAAACCTAAAAAATTTTGATAATTGCCTAGTGAACGATCCGCATGAGGTATGTATAATTTTTAATAAGTTCTTTGCAAATATTGGAATGCAACTTGCAACTGAAATACCATCTCAATTTCACGATAGTAATGATCTTTACGTACTTCCACAATTAGACGAGGATACTAGACAGCATAGCTTAACACGATTTTCTCCATGCACTATAAAGGAAGTATCTAAGCTCATAGATAATTTGGATTCAAATAGCAGTTCTGGTATCGACGGTATTACTACAAAAGTATTGAAATCCATTAAAACTCCCATTGTTCAAAATTTAACTAATTGTATAAATCTATTGTTAGATGAAGGGTTGTTCCCACAAAATTTAAAAACTGCTAAGGTTACGCCAGTTCACAAAAGTGGTTCAAAATCAGATCCTGGGAATTACCGACCCATTTCGGTGTTACCAGTTATATCTAAAATATTGGAAAAAATAATGTATAATAGACTAGATCAGTACCTGTCAAAAATAAACTTTTTATATGATAGGCAGTATGGTTTTCGTAGTAAATCCAATACTCTAAGTGCATCCATGGATCTAATCACAACAATCAAAACACACATTGATAATAAAAATATAGCCCTAGGTGTATTTATAGATTTAAAAAAAGCTTTTGACACCGTAAGCCACCCCCTTTTGCTTAGAAAATTAGAACACATCGGCATAAAAGGTACAGCACTTAAAATGTTAAAATCATATTTGGAAAACAGGTATCAAATTGTAAAAATCGGCAGCTTTCAAAGTAATAGTGAACCCCTAACATTCGGAGTTCCGCAAGGATCGATTCTCGGTCCTTTGTTATTTCTTGTATATGTGAATAATATTTATCAAGCAGGACTACGAGGTAACTTAACTCTTTACGCAGATGATACGTGCTTATTTTATTTTGGAAAAAATATTGATTCAATCATGCAAGAAGCTCAACAAGATATGAACACGCTAGAAACTTGGTTTCAATTTAATCTTCTAACGATCAATATTTCTAAATCATCTTATATCATTTTTAAAGCAAAAAATAAAAATATAGCCAACCATATTGGCTTAAATATTAATAACACAGCTTTACGCGAATCAAATCAGGAGAGATATTTAGGACTAATTCTTGATAACAAACTTACTTGGAAAGCACATATACAAAATATCAGAAAGAAACTTTCTTCTTTAGTAGGGTCATTATACAACATAGCTCGATGTATTCCACGCAAAGCTCGCTCGCTTATCTATAACGCCTTGGTTAAACCGCACTTATTGTACTTGATCGAACTGTGGGGGAGCGCTACTAAATGTAACCTAAAACCAATCCAGACACTTCAAAATAAATTGATAAAAATCTTACATCATTATGATCGTCTAACACCATCAAAAACTATTTTTAAAGAAACAAAACTCATGAACATCAAACAGCTTTACACATATCACACATGCATTCTTATATACAAAATCATACACAAACAAATACATTCACACATCACCTTTACATTTAAATCACAAACACACAGATACGCATCACGACGACATAACCATCTTGTATTACCTCGTGTTAGAACCAAAACGTACGGTCAAAATAATTTAAAATTTGCGGGAGCACAATTATATAACAAACTTCCTAAAACTGTAAAGGATGCGCCTTCAATTCAAATTTTTAAAAAAACATTACAGCAGCACATCTGGAACGAACAATAATAAAATACCATTTACCATTAGTTTATAACTTGGACCACAAACAAAACATCAATTGTATTGGACGCGCATCTTATCTTTTACCACAGTTGACTGTTATTTTATAAGCTACCCGCACCGGGTTGACAAATCTATAATTATTTAAATCATTTGTTCTCATGTAAGCGACGTTTTGTCTTTATGAGAAATAAAGTTCTAAACCACTTAGTGACGGGGGAGACAGGATGGAAATTGATAATAATATTTTAAAAGCTTCATCGGTGCATCGTATTACACCTTGGACATTACGTTGCACAAATTCTTTGCACACGGTCTCAATGGAAAACGTCTAGATAACATTTTTGTACGATGTTCAAAGTACGCTCATCGTTCGGATAGAATAAACGCCGCCTGAAAGCTTTTAATCCGACACTTTTGTGAAAGCTATCCACCTTCCTAACCCGGCTGTATTGCCTATAAATCATGCTGAATAAAGACTTAATTTAAACGGTATTTTTTTATGAATCTGTTGAATGTCCAAAATATAAAATCCCTTTAATGTGTTCGGTACATCAAAGTATACTCGAAAATAATGCTTTTTAATATTTATGTTTAAAGTACCTTTTATTCTTATTTATGGCCACTCTTGGTTGAAAAATTATTAATGGTATCCACGAGATCCGCCATTGTCTTTCTCTAAATTGTTTTGTTTTTAATTTTGATCTAAATATTAAATTCAAATACAAAATATGATACAACAGATATAAAATTGCGTGACGTTCATTTGATATTTATACTATGTGGATGGTGCAGATAGCATACAGCCAAGTCATCAACTAAAAATGTAATCTAGTGAAATATAGTCTAAATAGTACCCGGAAACGGTCTAAAACATCCAACATGGCGTTTTCATGCGAGCGTTACACATAAAACGGCAGCGGAGCTTAAAGCAAATGCCATTATACGAAGGTAAACGCGACATGTGAGACTCGAAGTTCATAAATATTAAACAAAAAAACTAGCGGAACCAATCTCGGCGGGGCGGATTCCATTTGGTCGCAGAGTCGCCTACCACCGGTGGGACACATTTCTTCCAGTGCGTGCCTTTACTGCCGTGAAAATTTCACCTCTCACTTTGCATAAGAGTAGTGTTATCTATATTTCATTCGACGTTCGTGATGTGTGTAAAGACGCCTATTGCGTGAATCATAAATGGCGATCGTTTTCGCCCGGCCCCATAAAATTTCTTTCAACGTATTTCTAAAGTCGTCCGGGTATTCCCGCGTTTGTTTTTTTATTTTCTCTCGATAAGACGTTTTACGACTGAATATTTTTTTATTTGCGCGATAGATCTTAAATACATTTCACTTGATTCTAATGAACTGAATTTAGTTACTTTTCGTACGCTTGACTTGAGTAGTGATAACCTATGAGATTGAACGTTGGTCTCTAGCAAATCCTGCAAATATCTCTAATGTTACCAAGTTATGTCCGTATTAGAAATTAATTGTCCCATGTTTCGGCGAAGGAAAATATCTAACTGATGATTTCTATAAAAATCACGTTCAATAACGTACATAAATTTAAAACCAGTTACATACATGCTGTTGTATTTTATTTCAGAGTAATACTCTGAATGTTTAATACATGGTTGTGTTCAAATCCAAGTGCATCTTTATTTGTTCCGAATAGAATCTTCGCAGCACTTCAATTCAACTATTTTTGTACACGTCGAGGCAATTCTAATACATACCGTTAAAGCTTCTGAAGAAGAGCTCTCGGTTGAGGCAGACTCGGTCTGCCGTCTTACTCGGCTCTTAAGAACAAAGGATTTTGATCTTTGCGCCTCTAATATAAGAGTTTTATGTAGGATTTTGTGTTTAAATGTGTATTCAGTGAGTGCTAAGTGCTAGCACGTGGTAGCCTCCGTGGGGAACGGGAATACTTTAAGCTTAGATGCATCTTGCGGAGAACCGCCCTTGTTAATATAACGTGTATTACAATTAATTCACTTTAAAACAATGTTCGTTTTAAGTGGACTGTCTTATTTCAAGGCGAGCGTTTCGAAATTTGATGCTTCCTCATTGCTTTCATTCTATTATTTCAAACAAAGATCTTTATAATTTAAGAACCGTTTTCAGTAAGTTTTAATTAAGAACAATTCTCATGTATTTCCAAAACTAGACTAATCAGATTATCAAAAAATAACCTATAAAACCAATAAATCGATTTCGAATCCCTGTCTCTTAATTCGAAATCGATTAAAACGCTCACGAGAACCCAATGTCGGTTAAGGTAAGTGCTCAAAAAAACCTGAAAACATATCGGAGATTGAAAACTTTTATCACGTGTTCAATGCACTCAGTCACAATAAGTAAGCTGACGGTAGCTATATGTACCTAGGTATATGATGTAATGCGGGTAGTATCGCTCCGTTGAACCGGCGAACGCGTGGTCTCAGGAGACGGCGCGGTTGAGAATGCATCTGGCGTGATGCATATGAAATAAAGTGGGTACCAAACCTCCCCGGACCGCTTCGTAATCACGCCAACCGCCGAGCATTTGCATAAACTATAACCTGTCTAATGTATGCACTAAATACATTACAGGTGACACGTTTAATATTATAGGTAACAGCGAGAGTTGTTATGGATTTTAATTGTACACAGACAGTAATAGAAAAAGAGATAAGAAAGAGAAAAAATAGAGAAAGATAAATTTAAACCTTAGTTATGGTATTAAATAATGTCCAAATTGGGATTGAATTATGTAAATTAAATATTCTTATGACGTTATATGCCGTACATTGTAGTTTTTTTTATTAGTAGCAAATAATATTACAACCCCATTAAAAATTATTCACATAATATGGAGAAATAAGTAAAATATTATTACACCTGTTTATTGCATTATCTATCATACGAGACGTACGAAACTATTATGCGTTATATAAAATATCCTTGCAATTTTATATTCATGTAAATAAGTCGCATCTCGTGGTTTAGTTAAAAATACCAGTAACAAAGTTTCAGTGCATTAAAAATTCCATATATTATTTAA
>DWPR01000017.1:0-10184 GCA_018251815.1 Lycas argentea | reverse complement strand
AAAAGTTTTGAAAAATAAAGGTAGGTTGTAACATAAAAATATATGTCTATAAAAATAAAGGTAGGTTGTGATGTAAAAATATGTCTCTAATAACATTATAAAGCTGAAGAGTTTGTTGAACGCGCTAATCTCAGAAACTTATGTATTTCTTTAAACTTCTAATACAGAGTGGTGTAAAAGTTGGGTTTAACGTAGAAGCATTTATCAACATAAATTACCTAAAATTAATTTTAAATTTTATTAATTTATAACATTTAATTAATTTAAGTAGATATCGACGACGGTAGCATTAAAATTAATAAATTTAAATAAGTTATTTCCAATTGATTGTTTTTTGTGTTGAATATTTAATTTACCCGAAGGCTATATCATAACGATAAGCATAGGACAAAAAACATCCATGAAATTAGTGAATTTGCTGGTGTATTAATAAATATGTATTTAACATCATATAAATCAATTTTTTTACTGTTTAATTTCTCATGATTCAGCGTTAGCATAATGTGATTAAATCTCTATTGTTCCATAAACAAATTTTCTTTTTTAAAATGTGAATATTTAATCTACAAAAGACATTTTTTTTACGACTGAATCTCTTTTTTTCCTTTACTACTTTTCTCTCTACAAATTCTATTAACTTTTACTACGTATCATAGCAGGAAAAAAACTTAATTTTTCCTATACCTGACTAATACGACTAAATAATGAACTATAAACTCTCGTATATTGTGACTATTGTATAATTGTATAACGTAATTATACACCGACCACATGGCATATTAACAATGGCATTCCATTTTGATACAGACACTTTCGCTTCGTGGCCCATCCGGCATGTAATACTTTCTATTTCTTCGTCGACTAAAGAATGTTATCTAAAAGATCCTTATATTAAAATACCTGTTTAAGCTGCGATTTGTATTAATTTCCAATGTACAAATCTTAATAATTATGTTACCATTTTAAATCTATTTAACTAAAGTTATCATGCCTTAGGCCCACTTTCACGAAACGTTATTTAAAATTAGCCTAAATCGGATTTGTTAAATATACAATGCCTTGAAAATATGATTAACATGAACTTATTTAAGTACGTCTTGCACCATCGTAATTTTAATTGTATTTAGATAAACACAAGTTTGTCTGTGGTTTCTACGTTCCGTTTTAAGATTTGACCATTGTCGTGGCATTTTGTTGACTTTGGTGGTTTTGAACAGTTTTTGGTTGCATAAAATGGATCGCATTGTATCCAATTTTGCCTTATCTGTAATTGTGAATGTAGTAAATCTTTATCTTATCTGTAGTAAATTATTGTACTGTCATCTCAACAACAGTTTTGAATTTTCATAACAAATACAAGTAAATATGTATCTTCATTTCAATAATTAGAATTATTTATGTTCGTTACCATGAATGATATAGTGAAAAGTAGCCGTGTTCGCGGACCCAACTTTTCTACGGAAGAACAGATGCTGCTGTGTAATATCATAAAAACGTACACGT
Source organism: Lycas argentea (assembly GCA_018251815.1). Classification (NCBI taxonomy): domain Eukaryota; kingdom Metazoa; phylum Arthropoda; class Insecta; order Lepidoptera; family Hesperiidae; genus Lycas; species Lycas argentea. The sequence goes on along the minus strand of DWPR01000017.1, from coordinate 8,681 downwards.
GCATTATAGAATGCAAAAAAACTGATGGTGTAAATCAGTCTCAGAAACAGGGAGCTTGGCGAAAGATTCGGGACACTTACAATGCTAATACAAAAGGCTCGCCACGAACAGTAGAAAACTTGCTATCGTGTTACAGAAACATGAAAAGCAAGATTAAAAAACATCATTCAAATGCAAAAATGATTTTACAAGGTATGTAAGGATCATTGTTAATTTTTTTTGGCCATGCCGGCTCTCCACTTTACTACTGTAATTTTTGTAAACCAGGATCAACGTAACTATTATGTTTTGCTAGACATAGGGGAGGCCTATGTCCAACAGTGGGCCGTAAAAGGCTGATGGATGATATTTTGCTGTTTTGATCACCTAGCGTAAGAAATAATCATGCTAATTCTCTCTTATTAGACCTGCAACTAATTAATATAATAGAAAATAAAGGGGTAGGAATAGTGTCCTTCCCTGGTTACTGGCTAAGGAACATTTTTAGACTTGCAGGTAATTGTTTACTAGCTGATGGAGCAAACATTGTTATGCTATATAAATTATTGCTGCTCCTCTGCTATTCATCTTAGTGGGATGTAATATGGCCTATAGCCTTCCTTGATAAATGGACTATCTTACACTGAAAGAATTTTTCAAATCGATCCAAACAAACTCTTCAGCTTTATATTATTAGTATAGGTTTCAAAACAAGCCATTTTTAAAAGACCTGATAATTTATTTCAGATCCCATAAAAAGGAAAACATTAATAAATGCTATTGATGAGAATGGAACAGACTGGAACGCTGTATCTTTAGATGTTGATGCACCACCAGATGTTTGTGAATCTGGGTTCCTCGAAATTAAAAAAAACATACAAAAGTTGGAATCTCAACACAAAAAGGCTGTCATGGGTACAGGTAATTTACAATTACTTTAATTTTGTTTTGGCAACTTTCAGTGGTGATAAGAATAAATTATGAGAAAATAAGCGATTCACAATTAATTTAATATCCATTTATTTTGTCTGACTTATTTACAGGTGGTGGACCTCCCCCTCCAGCTAATGAAAATGACCCATTGCTAAAATTAAAAAAACTTATTAAGCCTCAAGTTGATGGATTATATACCATATATGATGGAGATGCGTTGTTAATGAGTCAGTACCAGGAGAGTCTACCTGATAGTGAGAAGATTATTCCTGTTGAATACAGTAAGTACATAGAATATCTGTGCAAGCTTTTCTAAAATAATCTTGCTTCAAGCCTGCTGGATGTGTCCCAGTTTTATGTTTATTATATTGATCATAATTTGTTTTAGATATTCAGCAAGAAAAAATTAACAATTCAATTCAAGAACCTGAAGAAGACAGTAACCAGGACAATTGCATAACATCAATACCAACAACAATGAAAAACAGAATTGATTTGTTACGAAGAAGAAAGTCAACTCCTCTCAGTTTTACAGCTGGTTTGTGTTATGAAAAGTATATAGTAAAATACATGGAGTAACTAGAATACTAGAGTGTTTTAATGTAAATTTATATTTTATATTTTTAGATAATGAAAAGATAAAAAAAAATAGAACATCCAATGCAGCTTTCACAAAGCTTGCTGAGGAAAAGATGGAATTAGTTAAACTGCAAAAACAGTTACTAGAAAAAGAGTTATTTATTAAACAATTGGAGATCGAAGATAAAATAAAAGAAAATAAACATCGAGATATCCTGAGGGAGAGAGACCTTGTATCACATAAACATAATATATAAAATTCAATTTATATGTATATGCAGCAAGAAATAATCAACAAGTCTATTCAAGAACCTAAAGAAGACTGTAACCAGGAAAAACAGAATTGATTTTTGTATAACATCAATAGCAACAACAATGAAAAACAGAATTGATTTGTTACGAAAAAGAACGTCAACTCCTGTCAGTTTTACAACTGGTTTGTATTATGAAAAGTATATAGAATAATAAAGTAACTAGAATAATAGTGTTTTAATGTAAATTTATATTGTTTTTTTTTTCAGAAAATAAAAAGATGAAACAAAAAGAACATTCAATGCAGCTTTCATATAGCTTGCTGAGGAAAAAATGGAATTAGTTAAACTGCAAAAACAGTTACTAGAAAAAGAGTTTGTTATTAAACAATTGGAGTTAGAAGATAAAATAAAAGAAAATAAACATAGAGATATCCTGAGGAAGAGAGATCTTTTATCACATAAACATAATATATAAAATTCAATTTATATGTAAATGCAGCAAGAAATAATCAAAAAGTCTATTCAAGAACCTAAAAAAGACTATAACCAGGAAAAACAGAATTGATTTTTGTATAACATCAATAACAACAACAATGAAAAACAAAATTGATTTTTGTATAACGTCAATAACAACAGCAATGAAAAACATAGTTGATTTTTGTATAACATTAATAACAACAACAATGAAAAACAGAATTGATTTTTGTACAACATCAATAGCAACAACAATGAAAAACAGAATTGATTTGTTACGAAAAAGAATGTCAACTCCTCTCAGTTTTACAACTGGTTTGTATTATGAAAAGTATATAGTAAAATACATAAAGTAACTAGAATAGTGTTTTAATGTAAATTTATATTGTTTTTTTCTTTTCAGAAAATAAAAAGATGAAACAAAAAGAACATTCAATGCAGCTTTCATATAGCTTGCTGAGGAAAAGATGGATTAATTAAAATGCACAGACAGTTACTAGAAAAAGCGTTTATTATTAAAAATAAAAGAAAATAAACATAAAGAAACCATGAGGGAGAAAGAGCTTATATCACTTGAAATTAAAATATAAAATTCAAATTATATGTAACAACACTTCTTCAGTAGAGCGCTTCTTCTACAACCTGGAAAAGATAATTACAAATTAATATATTGAAAATTTTACTATAAAGACTAATTTAAGGCAATTCAGTGTTCAAGGGAACTCATTGTTACTAAAATAAATAATTACAATCTTGAAAATTTGTTTTTTCTTCGTAGCTGACCCAGCAGACATTGTCTTGCCATATTAAAGTCTAGCTGACCCCACAAATGTCATTTTTCCATATAAATTATTGCTGCTCTTCTCCTATTCATCTTCATCTTCAGCTTTATATATTAGTATAGGTTGATAGTAAACACTTTGGTATTAAAAAATAGGGTGATAGTGTGAAAGTCATGGGTTGTTTCTATTGTGTTATGCAACATTATAAAAAATATAAATAAAAAATACATATCAAAATCTATTGCGTAATTTTAAAGATCTAAGCATACAGATAGATGATTTTATGGAAGCAAATTTCTCAAAACTTTTAAGGAGGCAGGGATATGCTTTGTGAGACCAATAAGGGTAATTTTTCATTTCTATTAACTGTTTGATTTTCGCAAAAATTGGGTGATCAGGAAATAATAAACACTTACAATAATATCTGTTAGCCAAGTATTGGCGTCTTAAAAATAAAGGAGGTTCTACACATTCCACCTGAAGAGCATTAACTGGGCTAGATTTCATTGCACCGGATACAATTCTAAGTGCCTTAGATTGGACACGATCTAATTTTTCTAAGGTCGCTACATTGCATGGTTCTAAAAGGAAAGTACCATAATCAATAACACTTCTTATTACGGCATTGTACACGAGTTTCATAGTAAAAGGGTGAGCTCCCCACCATACACCTGACAAACACTTTAAAATATTAAGATTCTTTTCGCATTTATTTACTATGTATTGACAATGAGGAGTACCAGAAAGTTTTGAGTCTAAGATCAAACCGAGAAATTTTACTTCATTTTTAAATGGAATATATTCGTTATTATAAACAATGTTTAAGGTTGGAGGATTTCGCATCGTCGAAAATAAAATAGCAGTACATTTAGAAACGGATATCTCCAATCCATTAAAATTCAACCATCCACTGAGTTGTTCAAGTGAAGTAGTTAAATTTTTTCTAGCTTCCATAATAGAAGAATCGGAAACATATAACAATAAATCATCGGCATATTGCAGAACTCTTGTTGAGGAATCAAGGGATTTCTCTAAATCGTATGTATAAATGTTATAGAGAATAGGACTAAGCACCGAACCCTGCGGTAGGCCTTTCCATATTAATCGCGTGATTACTTTATCTTGAACCTCTAAATTAATACTTCTTTCAGATAACATATTTATGATAAAATTAATGAGTACTGGAGGGACTTTCAATTGAATGAGTTTTAATTTTAATATTGAAATTATAACGTTATCGTATGCAGAATGTATGTCTAAGCAAACAGCCAATACGTTTTCATTTTTCGAAAAAGCCAAGCGGATATCGGTAATCAAGATACTTAAATTATCCAAAGTACCCTTGCATCTTCTGAAACCATATTGACTGTTAGCCAAAAGTTTATTTCTTTCGACAAACCACTCGAGTCTATTTTTTACCAAATGTTCAGCAATTTTTGCAACTGTAGATGAAAGGGCAATTGGACGGTATGATGATGCATTTGACGGAGGTTTATTCGGTTTTAATATGGGTAAAATGATCTGCGATTTCCATGAGGGGGGAACATGGCCACTAGCCATGACTGAGTTAATTAGCTGTAAATAATAAAGAAGCAACCCTTGACTGTTATTTGCCAAAAATGAGTATGGTATCCCATCATTACCGGGTGATGAATCGTTTAGATGTGCAAGCACATGTGTTAACTCGGTAAAAGTAAACGGTGAATTGATTAATTCCTGATCAACAGAACTATGCAATACACTATGATGTTGATTATTTATGTCTTCTGGGACTGAAGCAGGTGCTAACTTATCAATAAAATCAATTGCCACAGATGTAGGGATTGTATTTCCTGAGGGATGTTTAAAAGCATTTCTAAATCGTTTTATGTTTTCCCATACTAACGATGGTCTTACGTTGGGACAAAGTGAAGCACAGAACTTTTGCCACTTTTCTTTCCTTTTTTCTTTTAATATATTTTTTGCGTCTAGCAATAGCTGACTGTACTTGTCAAAATTTTCACTTGTCATAGAATCGCAGTAATCCCTTTCCGCAGCTTTTCTTTTTTTAATGGCCCTGGAACAGTCCTCATCCCACCAAGGTGGCAAAGGAATGTTGTCGGATCTAAGTTTTTTTAATGGGAATGTCTCATCTGCAGCATTAATTAATACATTAGCTAAGGCCTCTGCACAGACAGATTCCTGGCCAGGACAAATCTTAGGTAAACAATGTAACCTTTTATCAACATTGGATTTAAACAAATCCCAGTCTGGGTTATTGAGTTTGTATTTTAAGCGAGGGGGTCGTATATAGGTTGGTGATTTTGAATATGGAAATCTAATCAGGAGTGGAAAGTGGTCACTACCGTAGGAAGAATTTAGAGTTTCCCATGAAAGGGTTGAAGCAAGATTAGGAGTACATATGGAGATATCTGGTGCACTGTTACCTTCTTCAAGTTTAGTGCGACGTGTAGGAGTGCCAGTGTTCAGTATACACATCATGAGAATCAAGCATATCTAATAAGATTTCGCCGTAAGAAGTGGATTTAGAGCTTCCCCATGCAATATGTTGACAATTTAAATCACCTAATATTAAGAACGGTTTAGGTAGTGACTTTAAAAAAATATTGAATTCCGATAGGATTGTAGATGTAGGTTTTGGAATATATACAGAGATTATATTTACATTATTTACACAAGCTCCAATAGCACATATATTTTCATTAAGTGAAGGTAAGGTTAATAAAGAAAAAGAATAAGACTTTTCAATGAGTATGGCTACACCACCATACCCATCAGACCTATCCTTCCTGAGACATAAAAAACCTGGTACTTTGAAATTGTATCCAGGTTTTAGCCATGTCTCTGAAAGTGATACAACAAAAGGTTTGTATTTATTTACAATGTAAATTAAATCAGTTTTCTTATTCACTATGCTGCGGCAATTCCATTGGACTATTGTGGCTGTGTTGTCCATTTTGGGATTCAACAATATTAACTTTATTTAGAAGTGGGGCAACGTTGTTCGGTTGAATTAAATTAAACTGTATTAAGGTACAAATCAAACTATTAATTATATCTTGTATTGTTATGTTTTCTCCAGAGGTTTGCTTAATAGCAGAACCACTGGATGCAGATAATGTAGGGTTATAATCTTTAATGAGAAAGTTATGAGCTTTTTTATCATAACCTCCTACTTGTTTGGATGGAACATTAGGTTTTAAAAAAACTGTCTTTCTATATGACTTGTTGCTGTTATTTAAATTTTGTGATGAAATAATAGGGCCAGATACTAATGTGTTTGATTCAGAATGAAGCACTTCAGAATATAACTTTTTTATGGGTGGATGTAATCGTGAAGCTTCAAGATATGAGATACAACTTTGAGCCATTGTTTCTTTTATTCTTTTCTGTCTTTCAAATTCAGGACACGATTTGCTTATAGCAAAGTGAGACCCAGAGCAGGAGCAACAGAAAGAATTTAATTCACCTATATTACAAGTATCTCCAATATGCCCTTGACCACATTTGAAGCACCTAGGTTTGGATCTACAATGGGTTTTGGTATGACCAAATTTACAACAGTTGTAGCATTGTATGGTTGGATAAATATATAATTCTACACTTAAGGCATTGTAACAAACAAATATTCTTTTGGGTAGCACCTGACCATCAAATGATAAAACCACTGTCTGGGATGGTTTCCAAACAACAGATCCTTCTGTTACAAATTTAAAATTAAGTCGTCTAACTTTTATTATATCACCACAACCTATAGGTACTGTGATGTTATCTTTAATTTCCTCTAAAGACCATTCTGAGGGAATTCCTCTGACTAAACCCAATCTGGTGACATTGTATAATGGAATAAATGCTTTGAAGCCGTTTTTTTCCAATATTGGATTGACTATAAAATTGTTAGCTTCTTCATATTTATCAAAGGACATAACAATCCTATTACGGCCTATTCTTTTTATGCTACCATTAATAATGTTTCTAACTTCACTGTGGTTTTTTTTTAAGAAATTTCCAAAGGCAACGGGATGGAGTGTGGTGCCTTCTGAGACCCCTTGCTGGATTTTTTGAACATGTACAAGATACGGAGCATTATCAGTTTTATTATAATTCCGAATGCGATTTAAATCAGATGTTTCTTTTAGACCAGTACCATTATTATTACTATTATAGGAATTTAAATGTGTTGCATTAGAAAATGTCTTATTATTATTTGTCATATTAATACGATTGTTTTCAGATTTTTTTATTAAATCATCATCGCTAGATTCAACACCTTTCAAACACAAACATTTGGGTGATGAATCTTTAGATTTGTCAGTCTTTTTTTTCTTGTTACATTGTCTACAAATTTTACGGCAAGCTTTTGTTCTTTTCCTTTCCGATCTAACCGACCCATCAGTATCCATTCCAGATTCTACAATTACGTTAGCACCGACTTGAGGGATTTCAGGTCCCCCAGGGTCGAAAGGATCCCCCTCATCCCTCATTGTTAAAAAATAAGGAAAACTTACCAATAGATGCACAAATTATATACGTACGATATACTAATACTTAAATAGAAACTAAATATGTACACTACAATACTAAACTGATCTTTTAATTTAAATTAAAACAAATAATTGAAAGAAAACACTCCCGCCGAGTTTGAAGTTTCCCGCGCTTTCATAAACAGGCTTCACTAATGTATACCTACAGACTATACATAATTCCTAGGTTATTAATTTCTTGCGAAGTAAACATTACTTCTTCTGTAGATACATGCTAAAATTAATGATGTTAAAGAATGCTACTTAGCACTAAGGGTGAAATCTCTAATATAGTCTGTACTTTTGTCCCGTAGGTACCTACCTACTTTAAACATCTTTAACAGATTTCTCTCGGGGAATGGTACGAGTTGTACGCTGAAAATTATTTTACTTAAGAATGCAGTTACTTATGCAAAAAGCAAAACTGCAAGGACGGAATCTGTACATAGATATTTTTTTTTATGCATTTAGATTAAATAGATATGATCTTTATTATCGACATACAGATAAAATAGATTTAAAAGTACACATGTAAAATAGATCAGATAGAGCAAATTAAAAAGATCATCTAATTACAAGCCAAATGAATCCTCGCTACCATTTGGGCCAGTATAATCGTCTGATTTCTCGTCAATCCTTAAAACTATAAAACTTATTGCTCAATTATAGACTATTAACATAGAAAGCGCCTGATAACGTAATCTAGCTACACGGGTGCGAATGCTATTTAAAATCGTAAGGATGGTTGTCACTCGAAACGGGGCAAGTTACTAGTATAGAAAGTAAACCGAGCACTCCAGCTTAGTGAGAGTTAGAAATGGCATAGCATAATGGCACGCGATCATTACCCGTCTATCCTCCAGTGAATAGACGCGTTTGACCGCGATTGAACTATTTTCAATGTGAATAACTTTCTATCAAAGAAATAACAAAACTATTCAAAATGAAAACAAGACCCGAATTATCTATTTCGAAACTGGATACGGAAACCGGTGAACTTTTGGACAGGATGTTTGGGAAAAAGGATTGTATGGTGGAAATTAATCCAGGTCGAGTGATCCTGCCGGCTGATTACATGACGATTGGACAGGATATCCTGGATATGACAGTCCTGGATAGTGATGTCTGGATGTGCTCGTATCCTAGAACTGGTATGG
>DWPR01000016.1:0-10241 GCA_018251815.1 Lycas argentea | reverse complement strand
TACGTAACTGACCTGCTCACTAGCCTCCCTCGTAAGCCGCAGATAATTCTGTAGATTAACATGTGCATCAGTTTGGATAGCATTAATTACAGCAAGCCGTAGCCATAGTAAGCCATTGTTATATGAAATATACCTAAAGTTGGCTTAATAGCAAAATCTAAGTGCATCATTTACCTGATTCTTAACACACATGAAAATTCAATTTGTTTAACAATGAAGTGACAGAATATCTTTATAAGAATATTTTAAGAAATATGATTAGTCAATAAAAATGTTATATGCAATAATAATATGCAGCATATAAGCAACCCTATCAATTTTGCCAATATTATTGTGCCTATACTGAGTTAACACATGCTAGTCTGGTACAATACAATAGCAACATGAAGTTAAGTTCATAAACAGGTTCATTTAGAACAAAAGGTTAGATAGTCACTGGAAACACACAATTTCAAACTTACGGACTTGCACTGAGGAATATTGGATGAGGAGATATGTGGCAGTTTTAGAAATGCAGTCCATCCAAGTCACCTTCTGGAAGTTGTACTTACCTATCTGAATTAATTGAAGTTTAATACATTCCATACTATTATGAAATAGACGTGACATTGGACATGGTATACACTAAATTCCTAAGTATTGAGCTCTTATTCCATTGTTTTAAACATAAATAATTAGAGGGGATATATCTATTTAAAGTGACAAACATTGAAAGGATTATTTTAAAGGATAATAAACAACAACAGAACATGAACATGAAAAAATATCTTACCCGCAAATCTCCAGCAGCATAGCTTGGGCATACAGGCCCTTTGCAGACCTTTTTTCCCGTATGTACATAATTTGAGGTACTTTCAAGAAAAGGCACGACAGTATGGTGATCATGCTGAGGCCGTTGGCTACAAATTGTATTATATCAACCTCCATAATGTAGACTGTAACAAAAGACGTAAGGTCTTCAATGAACTGCGATATATTGAACTGTGATTAAATTGTTGGCAGGGGACTAGGAGTCTTCGCCGACCGTAATCGCTACAAAAATTGTCGTCATTGAGCAACTGACAAGGTCGATTAAATGTGTATAAGCAATATATTCAGGACAAAATGGCCTTACTAAGGTCGCCGGATCGATAAAACTGCGAGCTTCAAGATGGAACTTTTAACTAGGAAACAGCGCACACAATCACACAGACTGAACACAAGTAATAGCGTACTGTGTAAATAGTACTGAATAAAATAATTATAATATTGCTTAGGCCCGGATGAAGCTTACTGCTATTGATTGATAGATAGCTCAGGTAGGGAAATGAATGTCCTCGCAGTTTTCTGTCGAAGAGAGATATTGATAACACTAACTTTATATAGATTTAATACAGATTCGATTGATTGCATAATTGACGGAAAATTGTAAGGTATAATAAATAAAATGTGACATAATATAATTTGGATTGCTTACTGCTATAAAATTTGTATGCCGTTATATGGCAAATGTGAGGGATATATTATTTTAAGACGATAACAACTTTTGTAACCACATTTTAACAAATAAATATTTCATTTCATTTCTAATTGGTAACTTCTGAAGACTTCATTCTTTTTATCGTTACAATGATGACTTTTTTGATCTATTATTATTACTTAAGTATGTATAAAAATAAACTTACCTAAGTCTTTGTCTTCCCAGGTCTTCTTGGCATCTAGGAGAGCATTATAAATTTCTTTGGATGGTTCAGTTCCAGAAAATACGTAGTAGCGTGCTCGTACTCTCTTGAAGAATTCAACTGCAGAGTAATATGAATTGCCATGATGTGGAACATATGTAAGCTCCATGTATACGGGAGAAGGAGCCTTTTTCTTGCTTGGCGATTCTGAAACTCGGTTCTTCGCCTCTTTACTTTTCTCTTGATTTATCCTATTTTTATTCAACACTGTAGAACTGGGCACCTGCTTTTTAGGTGTACTTTTGCCATCTGACTGAGTGGGAGGCTGAATTGGACTTGGAAGTCCTAGGGGTTTTCCCCACGACTCAATAGGGTCTTTAGATTTGCTTATCTGTTTATGTGAAAGTTTTTCTGTTTTTTCTGATTTTGACTCATGTGTACTGCTACTCGACGATGAAGAACTCGCGGTAGTTTTTTTAGTTTCAGCTTTGATATCCTTTAATGAAATACTGCTTTCTTCTTTTTGAGACATTTGGTGGCTTGAACTAGAATGACTGCCTAGTTCATATTTAGCTGTGATACTGGAAATAACATCTGAACCGCTTACTTTTTTATGCTCTTCAATGGCTTTTTCAAAATGTTCATGCGCTTCTTTTAAGAATGTAGCATCAGAAGTTTTGATGCTATGCGATAACTCAGCTTTAGTTTTTTCTTCAGATAAAAAGTCTTCAGTCATTTTCGAAAGGGTTTTATCTAGGGAGTAAACTTCAGTCTTTACTTCAGAATGGGTGGAAGATGTACACGAGTCATCTTCGGGTAGTTGTCCGTATATTGAGGTTGACATTAAATCTCTATGTAAAGATGATGAATCGTGATCTTTTTTCTCAGTGAGAATCTCTTGGCTGGTTTCTCGTTGTTGTGACAGTTTTGCATCAAGTTCAAAACTTAAGTTTGATCTTGGTGAATGTGCTATTTGAGATTTTGTGCTACTTGGACTGCCTTGACCATCATCATCGCTGTAGTACATTCCGCTGCTTTCAGTGCCCCAAATGTGAGTAGCAGCTCGGGAACCTCTGGAGCTAATATCAGATGGGGGAGACGATATACCAGGGTGGTCAAGATCATCACTTGCGGCAGATGAACTGCGCATTTCACCCGTTTTTGATGATAACTTCGAGAAAGATTTTTCGCTTTCTCCTGTGTCTATGATTTCTTCGTATTCCTCTTTGAATTCTGAAATAGTAGTCTTTGTGGACTTAGTTGTTTTCGTAATACCATCACTACCTTTACTGACAGTTGTTGTTTCAACAGTCACCTTAACCTTTTCTGGGCTGATTACTTCTTTAGTCGTAACTACCGTTATTGTTTGAGTTATTTCATTATCACCGTCTTTTATAACTTTAGTGAAAGTATCCGTTTCGGTAGTTATTTCACCTACAGGAGATCTTTGTTTCTTTGGTTTCACCTGAGGCTGAGTCTCTGTTTCTTTTTTCTGTAAAGGCAAATCTTCGATAATCGGTCTCTTTTCCTGACTTGATGGTTGTTTTGAAATTTCTTCTAATTCTTCAGGCGACCAATCGTCTAAACCGGTACCAAGTGGCAAATAAGTTATTTGAGTTCGTACATCCTTAGTGGTTTCGACGGTACCGTCTTGTCGGGCATTTTCAGTTAATGTTTCAGTTACAGTTTTAACAGCAAATTCGTTTGTGTCATTATTTTTTAGTTCTTCTTTGGTAACGTATGTTGTAACCGTCTGAGTTATTTTTTCTGATAGCTCATTAATAATTATATTGGTTTTCCTATCAACGGAAGACTTAATCTTACCAGTTGACATTAGTCCTTGTAAAGCAGCTTGTAAGTGACTGTCAGATGTTTTTTGGTACTCGGATATCGTTATTTTAACATCTTTTGTAGTTTCAACGGATCCATCGGGGTATTCATCCACTGTGGTAGTTTCTATTGTTGTTCTTACTCGCTTGATTGTTTTATCCATACTGGCTAACGTTTCTCGTTTTGTTTTTGTTGTGATTGTGCGCTGGATACTAATAGACCCATTTTGAATGATTTCTTTTTTAACATCAAATTCCTCTGCAGTATCCTCTACCACTTCACTGTCATCAATGTATGATTCTGGTTGTTCGATATCTTCTTGCATTGAAGCAGCCTTAAGATAAACATCAGCGATTGATACTTTCTCGCTTTTTTTGGTGATGACAGTACCATCTGGATATTCATCCTCTATAACAGTTTTCACAGTTGTTTTTATTTTTTTCGATTTTATTTGGTTGTTTTCAAATTCTTCTTTAATGGTAGTTACAATAATTTTTCTAATAATTTTTAAACCATTTTCAAAAACTTCTTCTATTTCTGAGCTAGTTTGAATATCTGCTGCACCCACTTGTGTGTACCCCTCTAAGTTTTCATCAAAAGAATCTTTTCCTACATCAGCTACTGATACCTTAACATCTTTCGTAACTTCTGTTACTCCATTTGGTAACTTTGTTTCCGTAACCGTTTCAACAGTTGTTTTAATTTTTTTCATAGCACCATCGTCTGATGATAAAATTTCTTTGATAGTTGTTGTTGTAATAATTTCAATTACTTCTTTACCATCTCTTTCTGTGGTCCTTTCTTGGGTATCTACACTTATAGTTTTGTCCTCTATTTTACTGAATCCTATTAAATCCTGACTTTGTAAACTAATATCTCCATCTATTTCAGATACAGCAGTACTTGTATCTACAGTAGTCCGTGATGAACCGTCAGGGTATTGGTCTGTGGTTGTAATGGTGGTCACAGTTTTAAGTTTTCTCAAAGAACCTGAAATATCAGAATATTTAATTTTTAAAATTTTCGTAATAATTTTTCTTTTAATTAACACATCTCTTTCGGAAATAACTTCTTCTTTGATATTTTCAGTTTCTTCAGGATCCCCCGTGGGAATCAAATTTTGAAGTACATTTTGAACTTTCATATTTTCATCACTTTCATCTGCTTCAATAGCAGTTTCATATTTTGATTCTTCAGTAGTTGGAAATTCCAGAACTTCGTCAATTAGAGAAACTTTTTCAGTAGTTTTAATGATTACCGAACCATCAGGATGTTCATCTTCAGTGACTGTTTTAGTTAATGTTTTAGTTCGTTTTACTTTATCTGTAATATTTTGATATTGTTGCTTAGTGATGGTGATGGTTACTTTTCGTTTAATAATGATACCATTTTCAGTGACGGATTCAGTATCTGTTGTAGTTAAAACTTGTGGGTCTCCTAATAGTTCAAATCCTTCTGGTAGTTCTTCTTGTTCAATATCACAATCAGACACAGAAATTTGAACATCTTTAGTTACTTCGGTTATACCATCTGGGTGCACTGTTTCCGTCACTGTTTCAACTGTAGTTTTTAGTTTTTTCTTTGATTTATCTTTTGTTGCTAAAGTTTCTTTAATTGTAGTTACAGTTATGATTTGTAGTATTTTATGACCATTAATAATTGAAGTTTTCTCTTGTTTTTCTACTTCTACTGTTTTATCTTCTATTTGCGTATAGTCAAGAAGTTCTGTAGACTCAATGATATCATCATATCCAATATCAGTTAATGACGTGCTGCTGTCTACTTTTGTTTGCGAAGAACCATCAGGATAATTATCTGTAGTTGTAACGGTTGTTACAGTTTTGAGCTTAATGATGTTACCATAAGTATCCGCATATTTGGTTTTGACAATTCTAGTTACAACAATTCTTTTGATAATCATATTGTTTTGTTCTATCTCCTCAGTTCTAGAAGATACAGTTTCTTCAGGATCACCAATAGCAATAAATTCAATTAATAACTTATCCACATTACTACTTAAGTCAATTACGATTTCTTCAGTTTTTACCTCAACATTCTTTTGAACATTTTTAGATCCGTCAGGATATTCTTTTACTATATTAGTTTCTACTGTAGTTTTTATTAACTTTTTAACGTCGTCAATTCTTATAGTTTCCTTTTTAGTTATTGTTGTGATGGTTTCAATAATATCAACGTTATTTTCTCTTACTATTTTCTTACTTACGTCAGTATCAATAACTGTGTCTTCTACGTTATCATCTGTTTCATCAACTTCATTAATAAATTTAGGTTTTCCTGCTTTTTCAGACACATCTTTACCTGTAACTGAAGACTCTTCATCTACACTTTCCTTTGTTTCACCTCTACTAATTTCAGTCTTTTGATCAGTAGTATCAAGGGACAGTTTTTCTATCTTACTTTCTTTTGCGTATAAATCCATTTGTGAGGTAGATTTTAGGCTGGAAGAACATTCAGAGAGAACAGTTTGAGTATCTTTAGTGGTAGTCATAGAACCATCAGCGCTTTTGCTCAAGGTTGTAGTTTCAATTGTTGTTTTAACATTTTGAGGTGTACCATCTTCTCTAGAAATTATTTCCTTTGTAGTTACCGTAGTTATGGTTTGAGTTACTACATTTTCACCTTCTTTGATAATTTTGGTGACTGTATCCGTTTCAGTTTTGATTTTACCCATTGTTTGCATAAGAGAAAGTAACTCAGGTTCTCCATCTACTTCAAATGTAGTCTTCAGGGTTTTAGGTACTTTTTCAGTTGACGTAGAAATTTTTTGCGTCAGTACATCGTCACCTACGTGAACTACTTTTGTGATTGTCTCTTCTGATCCATCGGATTTGTCATAAGTCACTTCACTTTGTACACCGTCACTTATTTTAACATCTTGGAATGCACTTGGAGTCTTCGGCAGTGGGCTAACTGGTACAGTAGGTGGAGTTGACACACGGTCGAACTCCGACCGAATCGTTGAAGATTCAATATCTTCTGTTTTTATGCCTTGTTGTACGGGTTCATCACCAAATGCCTTGTGAATAGACTCCAATAAGTGTGCAGCACTGTCTGTTAATGATTTGGTGACTGTTTCTTTATCTTTATCATCTTCTGTTGGTATGCCCTTATCACCTATAATGACTGTTTCAGATTTCTTTTCTTTTGTTGGCTCACTTTTAACTGTACTGGGAGCTTTTTCAGTATGATCATAGGTTAAAGATGTAATAGTTTCACGGTCAATTTGGGTGATTGATGGTTGTAACATATCATCTAAGTGTGTAGAGTCCTTTTCTTCTTTGGGATGTTTATCCTTTGTAGATTTTTTTTCGGATTTTTCTGTGCTTTCAAAGCTGTATTTCTCTTCTAAACTTATTTCTTTAGATAGGTCTTCGGAACTGCTATGTAAAACTGTATGGGTCATACTGTCTCTGTCAACAATACCACTATCAATGGTGGATATTGATGACAATTTATCGATTTCCAGACTACCTATATCTGAACGTTGTTTATGGAGTATTTCAGATATATGCGTTCTCTCTTGATGTAACATTTCTGCACTTTCTTTGGCAAATTTAGTCAATGTGTCTGTTTGTAAATATTTGGGTAGGATGATTTCTTTTTCATCAGGTTTATCACTGAACTCTGTTATTTTTTCTTCTTTTTCACCATGAATGCTTCTTTTTATCCGATGTGCTAACACGTCTACTTGACGTAAATCATCTTGTTTTGATTTAATTATATCGTGTTTCTTTAGTTCAGATTCCTTTAGAGATATCGGCATTTTTGGGTCAGGAGTATCTGATCTCGATTGCCCATTAACATACTGAATAATTTCTTTTCCATCTTGATCTTCATCCTTTTTCACATCTTTTGGTACAGCTTTTTCTAATTTAAATTCACATACACTTTCAGAGTCCGTAGTTTTTGCATGATCAATATCTTTTAATGTAATACTTTGTTTAATTTCAACATTTGAGTGTCCATCTGGGTATTTATCTGTGATTGTTAATGTGGTGAGAATTTTTATTTTCTTTATATCACCAATGCTATCTGCATACTTCGTTTTGACTATTTTGGTCATGATAGTTCGGATGATAACAATAGTTTCTATAAAAATTTCTTCGATAGACGTTGTTATGGTTTCTTCTGGTTCCCCAACAACAGTGAAATTTTTAAGAATTTCTTCAATTTCAAGAATTGATTCTTCAGTTATTAAATCTTCCTTCTCAACTCTTGGTGGCTTATCATCCATTTTTTCTAAATACGGTTTTTTCTCTTGTTCTTTAGGCAGGATAGATATTTGTTCTATATGCTCAACTGAGCGTGGAGGTTGAAAATCTATTTCCTCGTCATTGATTGAACTACGCTTCATAGATTTATCACTAAGTATTTTTTCTTTCCATTCTTCAATATTTTTAATCTCACTAAGGTCCGCTTCATGAGGCTGTAGTTTAGGTACTACGTCATCAAATTTATCTGTAATATGTTCTTTATCAGATGATATCAAAGAGATAGATTCCTTACCATCTCGTGTGATGGGTGATGATATCTTTTCTTGCGATTCTGATGTTTCCTTAACAATCTTACTAGAAGAAAGTTCCTTGTCATCTAATTTAACTTCTTGTGTAGGTTTCTCACCTAGTTTGGCTTTGCCGACTATATCATCATGAGGTGTCTCCCTGATTATATCTGTGATTGGTTTGGTTGGGCTGGCTGGTTTTTCTAGAGGTTTTGTTGGACTAATGACTGATTTAACAGAGTTTGGAATTTGGTCACCTTGTATGTCTTTTTTAGGTATATCAGCAACTGATTTATGTGGGCTAGTTTTTGTGTCATCTATTTTGTCTTTACACGGGATCGTATCATCAAGTTTCAGTGGGGTTGAAGTTTCTTCTTGGGTTTTACCTGACCCAATAACCTCATCCGGAGGTTTCTGTTCTGGTTTGTCCGAAGTATCTGTCTTTGGCAAACTTGAAATTGTGCCAATTAAAACATCTTTTGTTGATGTTAGTTCTAGGACATCTTGGTCAACATGAAGATCTGTTATAGTCGTACTACTAGCTTCCTTTGTGCTGGAAGTACCATCAGGATACTCATCAGTAGTAATTACATCTGTTACGGTTTTCATTTTTCGAGGTACCCCTTGGTTGTCAGCGTATTTGGTCTTAATAACACGGGTGAGAATTGTCCGAATTATAGTAACACTTTTTTCAATTACAGTTTCCGTTTTAGTTGTAACAAATTCTTCTGGTTCTCCATAAATCATAAATTTGTTGAAAAACTCTTCACCTAAGTCATCAAGATCTTCTGATAACCTTTTCATTGTTTGCAGTTTTTTATCAGTGTCTTTTAGACATAATAGTTCAGTGGCAGTCTGAGATTCATCTTTATCAACGACCTCAGATTTTTTAACCAATATTTCTGACGGGAGTTTAGCATCTATTAGGGTAGTAGCCGAACCTTCTTTTATAATGTCATGTAATTGTTCCTTTATGTCTTCTTCGGCTGACTTCTTTTCTGAATGAGGTTCCTATAAAAGAAATGTTAAATATATATTAAACATGTGATGTTTATAATATCTCAATGGTTTAAAACTAAATAAATTAATGTTGATAAATTCAAATGTGACATACTTTCACTTGAGTGATATCTGTTGACAAATGCTTGGCATCCCTCTTTGCTTCTTTTATATCCAAGGGAGCTGTAACTTCCACAGTTAATACAGTCTCATCTCCTGACTTTTCGTAAGTAGATTTTTCATCTTGTAATTTCTTGTGAGGCATTTTACAATCTGGCTGTTCTGAGACGATTGAGTCAAATTTAGAAGACAAAGGTTTTATATCAATTAATTCAGAGTCATATAATTTGTCGTCTTTTTCCAGGGAAGGTGAAATCGTAATCTCTTTCTGAAATATGGAAGAATTTTTTTTTAATCGTTAATAATCAAATAATTAACAATTATGTACTTGTTAACTTTATAAAAAATACTTATGACAGCTTTAAAGCTAAATAAAAATATTATACATTTGAATGATTTTTAATTAACGCTGAAATGTCGAAAATCATTACAAGCACAAGAATCTATATTTTTAATGGTTTTTAACAAAATATTATGTTAGGTGGTGTGTTCTTATAGGTTGGGAATTATAGACAGAAATTAGATATTTGACAATTATTAATTTCAAAATGTTGTGTTACCCTGAGGCATAATGATATATATGATATGCAGAAGTTGGCAAAAGCGACTGTGCTTAAATATAAGTGGTTTTATTTTATGTATGAAAGTCCAAAGACATATCTGATTTCTGCTTCTTCAATATTTAATCATTTACTTTTCAGCATTATTCGTGCAATATAATGGACGATTAAGACAATTTAATTATCTGTTTTATTACCTATTAAAACACACTAACCCCAAAAGCTTAATTTGTAATTACAAGTAGTAATAATAAGTCTTAAAACTATTAGCTAAGCTTCATATTAAAAATAAAACCCAAATTGTTCCATTGCCGTTAGTAAAACTATGATATCTTATGTTACGTTAAGCTTTGATTACGTGGATTGTTCAGGTTAACTACTGTGGATAAGCCGATGATTTTCATAAGCTTTTTACTTTACAATCATCCAAAACGGAGCTTACTGTTGCAGAGACGTCTCTCTTTATAGAAAGTACCTTGGCGTCCTCCTTCACTGGGCTAGGCGTCTTAGTAAGTTCGGAGACAGGGCTTGGAATTTTAACAGTTTCTT
>DWPR01000015.1:0-10348 GCA_018251815.1 Lycas argentea | reverse complement strand
CCCTTTTTAGAAAAATCCTCACGCTAACTCCACGTAAATTATACATCAATTTATAGATAATTTCTTGCTCTGCCGGCATCAATAACTAAAAATATTTATTGCTTTTGGTTTTGTAAATAAATTAATTTAAATTGTTATACTTACTTAGTGCGAAGTATTCGCACGGGTATTACTAGTATAACTTAATATACTACGTATTTTTACTATATGTATCCATCAATTTTTCATACCCCTACATGTTAAGGGTTTACCCCTAATTTTTTTTATTTTTTATTTCATTATACTTTAGTATTAAACAATACATACACCCCTAAATTGTCACCCTTCTATCAGCAACCACTTTTTTATACCAACTTTGAAAAGGCGAAACATCGCTCGCGCGGTCAGCCAGTATAAGAATAAATATTAAACCTAACTAGAAATGAAATCATTGAATTATCAGCGGTTCCTAACACGTATGCAAAATTATACAAACAAAATTATAGCAAAATTAAACACTTTTGTAATTGGGACGTGATAAAAAATCTTACCAACATTTTGTATTACATTCAAATGTACCTACTGGCGAAGGAAATATAAAGTTATCAAAGTTCGTGCTAAACTTTCAATAAAGTTCCTTTCAAACAAAAGTTGAACACCGCTACCTTGCTTGCACCTTACCCGATACTAATGGAACCAAACACGCAATGAAACTTCAGTCGACTCCAGCCATTTTAGTGAAAAACGGACAAGACAAATTGCGCTAATATCATGTAAACTAGGCTCGAAATATAAAACAATTTATATTTCTATACTTATCTATATCTATAGTAATATAATATTTGAAGAGTTTGTTCGTTCGTTCGTTTGTTTGTTTGTTTGTTTGAACGCGCTAATCACAGGAACTACTGGACCGATTTGAAAAACTCTTTTACTGTAAAATAGTCCATTTATCGAGGAAGGCTATATATCATCACGCTAAGATGAATAGTAATTTATATGGCAGAACGGCGTTTGCGAGGACAGCTAGTCTTTCGTTAAAAGGCTTTTAGGCGCTAGTTGGTGCACGCGAGTGCATGCGATCAATACATCCGCCGCCCACCAACCGCCCGCCCAATGCACCGGTAATGCGAATTTCGAAAATTCTATTCCGAACCAACCGATTGTAATTAATTTTATCAATATTTGCGTTACTGGTTCGATATTTTGTTTTTATAGCTCCGAACAGTCGAATAAAAACCAAACGGTTTTGATTTTGACCATCTGCATCACGATCAAAATTAGTATCATTCGACTTTCTCAGTATCTTCTGAGTCGAAAGGAAATTAATTTATACCAGAGAGTTACATGACGATGCCCGGTGTTTAATTGCAATAAACGGAACCATACATAATCGTTTATTTAAAACAAGGTGACCCCGCAAACGGTGACATGTATAAAGGGTTAGCAGTAAACATTTTGGTATTCAATAAATTCAACATTAAAAACTTTTAAGTTAAACGGTTTATTTTCACTGTAACTGAATCATAAACAAATTATGGTTACGGAGCTCGTGTTATCATTATTATCATTTAGACATTCATATGCCTCACGTTTCAGGTTCACGTGAACGAAACGGCACACGAATGCCTCGTGAGCGTCCTTTTCATACATTGCAACAATAACACAAATGCCTGTTCGTTAGCCCGCGTGCACGGGAATTTTCCCAGCACAAATTTTCATTTCCTCTTTCTTTATATTCCGGTTTGACTAATCCGCCACCTTTAAAACTGAATTTCAGTGTATGTCTGAAATTATGCATGATTGAGTAACACAATACACTGGTACGAAATATTAAATAGATGGTATAAATGGTTCTACAGTATTAATAATTAGGTTTGAGTATTTTCATTATCATTATTGCCTATGAAACCGTTAAGCTTAAGCACGTCGTTTGAAAGAAAATCCTGACTAAGCAAATCTTAGAAAACCGTATTGGAGACTAAGTACACTTTACTAGAATTACTAGAAAAATCATAAATACGAGTATGCATATATCGTTACTACTGCAATAAGAGTTTTGCTTTCGAAACGGACTAAAAATATTGTGCATAACATTTATAACAGCTATTTCTTTTACTTAAAATAAAACATAATATAAAAATTGCATCGCATTATAAATCGTTGGACCGAAAACAGGATAAAGAGGTCATTGAGGAAAAAATTAAAATGAAAATTAAAAATATATGCCATAGAGTAGTCTCCCATTGATTGAAGAATTCAATTGATATTTGAACGATAAGGATCCATTTTGAAAGCGGCAAATAACGTTATTTATCTGTACAGAAACAAAAACAGCGGAATTTAAACCGTTCTTTGTTTTTTGTGTCAAGAGCCGCAAACGAGGAGAAGGGCCACTTGTTTAGGTCACCAGGGCTTAACTGAAGCTTGCCGGCCTGATTGATTATTGCTTCAATTTTTATGTTTTTTATTCACAATGCATTCACAAGCATTGCCGTGTTTTCAAGCTCCATCGCTACCCATGGACGTCAATGACACTAAATCCATCATCGAGGCGTTACCGGATAAAAGGCAAGAGATCTATACCTACTGACATCAAGTGCAGAGTGGCGAACTTCACACAACTTTGGGAAAATGCAGAATTCTCTTGCGACTTTCCTCATAAGACTAAAACAGTTTTCTAAATATTTATATACATAATTACCTACACCCGCTTGCTCCGCATGTTGTATTAAGTTGTTTCTGTAAGCTGATATTTCTTCTGAATAGCTTCCAAAGATTTTCCTTTAAAAAATATGTGCTACATAAATAATCACCGCGAGAGAAAATACGAAAATTACTGTCTAAGTAAGAGATCGTAAAATATTTTTTAACTGCTTTCTAAGATCTGATGGAAATATTGTCTTCAAAAATCCATAACTGTCCTACTGCTTGGCTCTTCCTCTAAGGCCATATCCCCTGAATTTCCCCAACGTTACCAATAATTGAGACAATGTCACTTACTTTACTAGCTACTAAAATCATATAAATCGCTCAGGGTTATTCCTAATTGACAGCACTTAAATTCTGGGTTACAGCCTCGAGTAGGCCGTATATTTTATTGGTATCATTCCATCCGATCTATAGGAATCTTTATTGCGCTAATTTACCCTCCTCGTTATTATGACCGAAGTGGAAACACTTGTATGTTTCTACGCACTTCATAAACACACTTTTACGTCATCTAACGACAAATTAGCTGACGGGCTTCTAAATGGTAAGTGTTCGGCTCGAACGGTAAATCACCCGTGCAAAGAATTAAACAGTGATATATTTGTGAACAGTGGGCCTAAAGGCTGATGGATAGATGGATGGATCTTTATGGATGTTTCTGATGGTTTTGATGGTGCAGATGATGATGGTGGTCTTTTAAAGTTTTTTGTAGTCACCTGTAGCCGTGCATTCTTGATAAAGAGGTCGCGGCATCTCCCCGACCACGACAACACAACGCGACTACGCTACGACTACTCTACGACTTTCCGCTCCACAGCTATTATAGGTATTTTAATAGTGTCGCTGTTATCGCAGTAATTTAAGGTGCAGTGCGAATAATTAGTGAATGTAAACAATATTTTGTAAACTTTTATTTTTTAATATCGCGCGGATATTACCTACTGAAGTAGGCCAATTCAAGAAGTAAGTTAAATACGGTTTACGTGTACCTACTCTACGTACGTATAAATATTCGAATAATAGCTTCGAGAATTATTACAATGGAATAATTTAAATATCTTCGAAGCGTTTGTTCGATTTCCTCATCGTATCCTGCAGCTTAACTTTATTTGAAACGTGTATTTTATAGAGTAAGTGCAATCGAGACGTATTATTGCAATTTAAAATAATGTGTTTTTTTATTTGGCAATTATTCTTTATTTGATATTAATAGTAAATCGCATTTATATTATCAGTCATTCATCAACATCTAATCAAAATGCCATTAAGCCTTAGGACCTTTAAATCAGCGACGCATTGGGCAGTGATTAGCGTGGGAGTGTAGAGTAAATGTGAATACTTATAAATCTCAAATAAATAAATCTCAAATATAACATAATAATTGAAAACTACTTTGAATAACGTCGAGAAAAATAAATCATTAAATTGTAGTTGCATACGCTCAAAGCTAATGTCAAGTATGTATCGACAATGTCTTTATCCAGATACATAGTATAATGAATGAACCTGGAAGATTATACTAATATAGAATTGTTAAAATTGTTAATGATTCTTATATACATATTAAAATCATAATACAAAATTAATCAACGTGCTAATTTTAAATTATTTAATTTTCGTTTATTTTCAATAAAGGCCAGTTTTAAACAAATAGTGTTCATTATGACCAATACACACAAATCTATTATAGCACTTGTCAAATGTAGTATTATTTATACGCAGTTATTGAAAAAAAAACATCTAAATGCACAATATCATCGATTAAGAGAAACATTTTATAAAAGATACTTACATTATTTATAAAATAATTATAATTTAATGCTAGGACCGAGGAACGTAGAATTGAGTTACCGCAAGAAAGTAGAGACTATATTTTAATTGCTTTGGTGCTAAAACTTCTGAGTCGAGTCTAGACTAGCTGAGAGGACTAAGGAAGTTTTAAAATTACTTGGCTAATGTTTTTTTTCTCCTTCTTGAACTATTTTATGAAACAAGCTGCCATAAAATACAGTTAGTAGACATTATTTCAGACACACTCAACGTTTGTATGTCTTAATCAGGTAAAAAAAAACAACAAATATTTATTCCTAATTTCCTAAAACCATACGAAGGATTTTTTTCCCCAAAACAATATCGCACTTAAAATAAAATAATAAAAATCATAGACAGTCATATTATCCTGAATTCATTTAATACGAATTTACGTTACCAGAAACTAAAATAGAAGGAACTGTTCCATATTTTTTAAGGTAAAAAACTATGTAAATTTTTTGTCGTACCTAGATATAGGTACTTAAAACATCTACAATTTATTCCAAATTGGTTTTAAAAATTCTTTTAGTTTTTTAATTTATAGATAAAAAGCTATTGGAGAGAATTCTTACGTACTTAGTGTTACTGGTGGAAAGTTCGTATTTCAATATACTGGTAAAGCGAATATTTAAAGCGCCAGTGAGTGCACATCCGGTTTCCGGTGTATCGTGTAAGGAACTAAGTGGCTTCAGGCACTTTCTCATCTCATGTGAAACTTGCTAACTTGTTTACTTTTCTGTTGTTTGATTATAACTGGGATAAATGAAACGTTGATATATACTAAAATTGTTTTTGCTGCAACTATCTAGAAACCCGTATTTTGTTTTAGGTGTCTGATGAACGTTGATGCCTGCACACACAATTAGTTTTTTTTAGGTAAATTAATGATTAATTGGTATGGGGAAGGAAAATATCGTGTGGAAGCCTGCATGCCTGAGAGGTCCCCATAATGTACTCGAAGCTGTGTAAAGTCTGCCAAATCGCACTAGGCCAGATAGTGGACTTTAGATTGTGAGAGGTGATTCGAGCCCAGCAGTGGGAAAATAATGGGCGGTTATGTTTTGTATAGTATAAACTTTGATCTTTAAATATAAGAAATATTAACATTTATTATCTACTAGCTTCATCCAAATCGGACCGGCAGTTTAGCCGTGAAAACGTCAAAGACAGACAGACAGACAGACAGAATTTCGCATTTATAATATTAGTATGGATTGCTTAAGCTGGATTGTAATAGTCAATATCCGAATAGATCATATTTTGTGCAAAGGAAATGAAAGCTAAACATACACACGCAATAACAAATGTTACATTTAATATGAACGCACACTTGAAGGTAACACAGCAGCAATAAAATTGATGATATTGGAAAACGTAAGGACACTACAAAATACACTAAAAATAAAGGTGATCCCAATAATCCCTTATGCGGGTCAAACAGTTTATGCGCCCATAAAGTTTTACTGCGCCCTCCTCCCTGTAAAATATTGGACACAGCATATTGTTGCCTAAACGTTCAATAAATTTACATCGAGTTTGTTCATATTTCATGTGGCCAAAAGGTCGGCCCAGTTTAGGAATTACAATATACTACGAAGAAGTTCCTACGATAACGGAGAAATTTACTACTTGAACTTGGATATAGAGGCCTAAGTCTACACCCAAGTCGTAAATAATATATGTTTACCAGATAACGTACTCATCATATATTTAGCGACGCATACAGAGGAAAAGTTGAAGTTGGCGTCCTTCAACGTAATCACGGCTTCGCTGTTGCTCGTAGGCATCAAAAGTTCCAACAACTCCAGTTCCGTGAGACCAAACTCCGAACAAGTTATGTAGCCTGTAATACAATTACCAAACTTACATATTATGCTCTTTGCTCTGCAATTACATTGACGCTGAGAACATGCAAATATTTACCAGCCAATTTACTGAACGCTTTAGATCCGAACACAACTTCCAAATTGTCAAAGGCACCGTCTATAAAGTCTCCGTAGCTGTTGTTATCTTGCGACTCCTCTATCGCGTCTAGCAAGTAGTAACAATTCTGAACTTTAAACTTTTCCTTCTGTGCTGGAGTTAATTGTAATTGCTCTAAGTTCACCGCGCTTGTACACACAAGAAATACGTTTTTAGGTAACGACATCGGCAACCAAGATAGCCCTGTCACTATGTCACATTCGAGAGGATTAACTCGATGCACGTTATCGATAAATATCCATAATATCTCATTTTCCATATCCTCGCATCTTTTTAGCAAGCTTTGAAACCAATTATTTATATACAGCGGATCAAAGCTTGCATCTTTGGGTAAGTAGCCTTCAGGAATGTTTAAAATTATTGATATTTGCTGGCACATCACCCTGAGCAACTCCAAATTGTAGGCCGATCGTGGCGTGGAAGCTGAGAATCGAATTATCCTTAAGACGGGTTTTGGAAAAAGCTCTTCGCACTTAAAGTATAGATGCGTCAATAAAGCACTTTTTCCGGACGCATCGGGCCCGTATATCAAAATTGGTGGATGTCTCGAACGGCTCTCGTAATTCTCTAGGGCGTTATTCAATATACTCTTAGCTACGTCTTCAATTTGCTTAACGGTAACCTTATAGAGACGATTATGTTCTATACATATCCTAAGATGAGTTATATGCTCCAAAAATACTTCCTGTGAAAAAATATGATGATATATCAATACTAATAAATATAGACGGGACATCAAAAAAATAGTTATCCGGTTTAAAAAAAGGACGTATGAATTACATTACAATTACATTACAAATCGGCAAGTACTATTTGGTTAGACGGCATTGTAAAAGTAACAGTGATTATTTAAATTGTACTAGACCGTCATTACCTGTACAGTCTTTTTTCTTCCTTTTCCTTGATCAGGCTCTGTGCTAAGGCTGTCGTCGACCAGCGAACTTACTACAGCTTGCACGCGTTCCCGAAATGGAGATAGTTTTTCCTCATTATCAGACCCGTCTGTACGCGAGGAATCCGCTGATGTAGTTCTATATTAAATATTTACGCATGTTATTGCCCTTGAAAGTATTTAATGTAACTTGGCAACGAAAACATCATAAAATATAACTTACTCTAGTCTTATAATATGACCTTCAGGTAGTAAATCTTCTAGTTTCTTGTGTAGTTTATTTAACCTAGAATGTGCTAGTGTTACCAATTTTGAATCATCTGGTTCCAAGTCTGAGATATCTCGGTAAATAGCAATCATGCCTTTGGGATGTTTGCCAGTTGATAAAAGTTCTGAAACAATAGGAGAAATATTAATCTCTCGTTGTCTATGTTAAACTATAGGGTAAGTAATATCAAAATACTATCAGATCTTTGTAGTCAAAGCATATATTAAATCTTACCAATTACTTCTCCACTATCTTTTAAATCTATAACGAGTTGATGATGTCTTTACTGCTACGGAAGTTTATAGGAGGTGTAAACCACTTACCACAAATTGCCCCGTTTGCTCGTTTGACGCAATAAAAATTTCGGAGGACTTGTAAAATTCTCCCTCTTTTGTTTCCGTTTCCTCTTAGCCGTAAAGGGTTAAAGCAGCAGACAAAGAGTTGTAGATTTTTCAACGTAACTAAATATTAATAAAATCAATGCCCGGTATAATTAACAAGAATCGCTCGGTACTACAAAGCTCGGTAATGTTTGAGCGCCCTGTCGCTTGTTTTCATGGAAATTAGAGAACCTCGGAGTAGTTTCGCTTTATAGTCGTGGCAATTGGTATTGATAGTGCCATTCATTAAATACAGACCATTATATCTTGAGTTACGTCTGTATAGATTGTTATAAACCTATCTGTATAGACCTTTATATTTAAGATATGGAAGTTACAAACGTAAATTGTAATAGGTAATTTCCTTGGCAATAAATTACACATTAATCAGTCTATAGTGGATAAGTGAACACCGATGGCGTATCTACAATAGTAACTAATTTTTAACAAGCGATAATAATTAGTGATAATTATGAGTGAAAATTAGATGATTCTTACCTAAAGCCAATTCACATTGTATCTCAACAGGACTTCGTAATAAGTCAGCTACATTTACACCATCTGCTAAGACGTTAAGAACTAATGCGTTGAATGCTTTCTGTATCGTTGCAAGCCGATTTCTTTGTTCTTCTCTTTCAAGCAAGTCGCTGAACCTGCCACAAAAGTTTTATTATTTTACTCGGGCAATATATTATACTTTGTACGGTTCTGCGAAAAAACATTACACAAATGAATTTATTTTTCCATAGTTAACTCTACGATTTATTTTCGAAATTATTTCTATGGACAGCTGCTACACGATGAATTCACAATTTTTAATTCACAATGTTACTTAAAACCGAATTAACGTAGGTACTTCCAAAAATCTAAGCCGCAATTACTATTTTTTTCGATAGCAGAATTCTTTCTCAAGAATGCGACAAGATATTTCTTGGGACCCACCGTTACATAAAAAAGGATAGCTAAGATTATTACGGGTGATAGACATTTAATTTGATTACATTTCAATTTGTGACGATTCCTTCCGCACACATAAATATTTGGGATATACGTAACATGAGCCCGGGAGTAAATTGAATAATATAGGTAATCGTACCTTTCCATAGATTTCCTTAGCTAGGCTCTTTCATCTTCACAATAAAAGAAGATACCTGTAGAATCCGCTCGAAGGTGTATCAATATTTATGAACGTGAAGAAAACCCTCTTTCCTTTCCTATAAATTACTTATTTTACGATCCCACTGAGTAATCGTATCTCGTCCCAGGGAAATGATCCTAAATTGTCATGTTGTAAATAGAGGGTCGAAGGAGACGAATAATGAGTGTTCTTCAATAATGTTACAGGTAAACCGAAATAGAAGCGGCAAAAAGAAATAACGTTTTATTAAGAGCAAAGGATTTTTATCTCGCTGAATAATTACAGAGTCAGATGGGAGAAACAATTTCTCGAATTCTCGGTTTCGGGTGACTTATTTGGGTAATTGTGAAGGTCTGGATGTTGTATCACGAGAGGGAGAGCAATAACTTTGTTTAATTAGGTATAGAAAGGAACATAGCTAAGAGCCGTCATTTATGAAATAACTGGCATTTTAGGACTTCGTCCGGATTCAGTGAAATTGCAAGCCTTTGGTACACACTTGTCGAAATTGCTCTGCCTGAGGCCACTAATCGATGTAGTCAACACAGTAAACAGCTATGGGCTATGGGGAGTAATATCTTTACATTGCGGCTTTAACCAACGAAGCACATAGTATTAGAAATATAATTGAGGGGCTATCTTTCAATAATAAAAATAAAGTACTAATTGATCTTTGACGTGCCTATATTTACCGTAATAATAACTTTTTATTTAGCATGTGAAAATAAATACGGTACATAAAACAAAAGGGTGTTATTTTTGGTCTGTCTATCTGTTGGTTTCGAGTAGTGCTCCGTAACTGGTGAATCGATTTCGACGGGACTCTCACTAGTAGATAACTGATTTTATAAGGAAAACCTAATTTTAAGTTAAACAAACGCACTCGTGGGCGCAGCTAGTCTATTTTAAAAAATATAACTGCGGAAAGGACTGGAATTCTGAATTCGGCTTAGCCGCGTTGGAAAAAGGAATAAACCGTGGCCGGTAGCTAAATGGCTAATGCTTCGGTTTATTCATATATTCCTCGAGCCGAATCCATAGCTCGGCCTCAATACTGTTCGAAAGCATTTCCGTCGCTAGCGGGACCTTAGCTATGATAGCGTGACATTTTGTTGACTTCTTTACTTAATAAATCCGTCACACTATCATTTAGTAGATTAACTATAAAATTTCACTAACAAAGA
>DWPR01000014.1:0-10385 GCA_018251815.1 Lycas argentea | reverse complement strand
TATGGCATTTAACGGGATTTCCTCCACTGCGCAGTTTCAATCTAATTGAACTCACCTATTCTAAATTTCTCACAGCGCAAGCTTGACAACTAATACCATTAATTCATTCAATCGAAGACCAATCAATATATCATTTGGCAATATTCCTTTCTGAACATATCTTATAACGATTTTAATATTCTTAACTAATCCAGGTAAACTCAGATTCTAACATCTGGTATGATAAGGAATAGTAAATAGGAAGGTAGTGGATCTTAATCTTAAGTTATTGATAAAGGTTATAATGCCAATGCGTCAAGCTGATGAACAGCGAAACTAACTAAAGTTAACTGAGTCACGGAGGTCGCATGCACAAATAGACACTGGTCTTATCAGTCACTCTCTAGACTTCACTGACCAGTTTCACCTTAATCAATTTGCGCAAGAGAAGGAATAACAGGGATCCTATCTTCATAATATATCAATACCTATCTTACAATGACAATCTCGAATGCCTCACAAACTGGATTTGCGTAAGTCAACACGCACAGTTGGGCTAAACTCGAATGACTTGGGTACTATTCATCAACGACTTTGCACTGCAATAATATTTCGCCTTGGGGTCGTCCCCATAGCATTCGCCGCAAAATCTGCTAATGCATGTGTCCTACCTTAACTTAGTATATCCTAATTCAGTATCAATGTATTCATATCCCCATCCTCAAATTTCTTACGATAAACTTCTTATCTCAGTTCATGAATAATAAATGATTACTTTCGCACAATAAGGTAATCTTATTACTTTTATTCGGGCTACACAGCTCCGGAATACCTGGGCCTGAATGGATCAAGAAAATTCACCTTTTAAAGATTAATACAGTCTGTAATAATTATACTAATGTAAGTATTTTTTTAAAAATATACATTTATTTTATTGTATTTTTCCATGTTATGTGTTACATACACGTGTATTACGTATATTTTATTTTTATTTTATTTTATTATTACAAGGAAACCTTACAGATAAAAACAATATAATATACATATGAAAATTACAATGGTCATTTATAGGTTTTCATTTATGTACATTATGTATAAATTAAATCGCTAGGCAAAGGTAATCAAAAACATCCCGTTTTATTAGGACCCAAATGTAAAAGGGTCAACACTATTTCTTTACTGGTTATATCCAGTTTATCCCTGAGTGTCGGTAGGTGTGATATGGATGATATATTCTAAAGCTTCTTGTCTATCTACCAGTCACCCCAGGGAGATGTTAAGGCATTAAGTTTTCTAATCCTTAATCATACTTTATCTTGTTTCAGTAACCAAAGTTATGTTTTCTGTTTTATTGTGATCCGCATTATTTTCCTTTCTGTAATTGGTTGCCAACTAAGTTAATATTTAAAATAGAGCCGTTTGGATTGCCTTTAGTATACCTTCTTTTTATTCTTTTGGCTTACATTTTCTCTTAGAAATTAGTGACTATTGTCTACTAATAATGCGTAAATTAAATTGAACAGAATCGGTAGGTAAGTTGAAATTAATATTTAAGGCGCCATTTTGTTGAATACTCTTTCTTAGAATCCAACTACTTTGCGAAGCTGAAACCATTTCATTGTAAGGGAATGATTAAAACAATGGATAGTTATGATATGAAAGGAGTTTGTTTCTAAATACGTATTATATGCGACAGGTAGGTACTAGGCCGCTGACCGCAATAAAATACCGTCATCCTTGACAACGATTCCATTGTGTGGCGCGAATAATGAACAATATGGATTAATACAGTAGCGATTGTTTGAGTGACATTGTCGCGATGTATGTTCATATAAATATAAGTGCGAAGTGTAAATACCCTGTCGGAGACCTTCAGGCGACACGGAAAACCCCGAACGAGGCTGCCCGCGACCTTGGACGGCGAGGTCGCGCCCGGGCGCCGGTTCACGCGGAAACAGGATAGTTTAATAACATTGTATTATAATTACAATGTTCATTACACCGTACTTCACTCACACGATACGCAAACAAAAAAATATGATGAGTCTTCATTTCACATTTGACATTTGTCGACCTACGACGAACTAAGGTCGACAATTTACAAGTGCCTACAGTGGTGATAACAGAACGATATCTAAACTACATGCCTGTTGCTTCGTCGATAGCATGAACGGCTTTTGTTATACGTGTATCCTTTAATCAAACATCTCGAGTTTAATGTAGAGCAGACTTCTTAGGTTATGATAAAGTATACTCAAAATTATTCAATTTAAAACCAGGCTTCTTTTAAAAAGGAACAAAACTACTAATTGTTTACCTAAACAATATATTTCTTCAAAATATTCCATGGAAAAATTAAACACAATTCTTTAAAAAATATTTAGTTTACAGATGTGTAGGTACTTTAACTATAGGTAGCATTTACAAAAATGCTACGAAATAAATATTCCAAACAAATAAAAAATGAAACTGAATTCTATGTATTTGTACCCTCAACCCACGGAAGCTCATTAATTATCACGAACACTATGCGAACTCAACTAATTAGGTACAAAAAATATTAATTATTTCGGCGTGACTGTAGAAAGAATAGGCCATCGGTAATTAGTCCGGTCAATGATTTGTATTCTGTTGAGGCTTTCTTTAACTTACAGCTTAAAGGGATATTAAATTTTGCACAAGGTGGTAGGCGGAAAACAGGGCGGCTGGGTGAACATGGCTGTGTAGGCGGGGGTGGCGCTCATTAACTCCAGGTGCATGGCCTTCACCGCCATGCAAACGAAGACACAAATATATGCTTTGTTAGTTTTAGCTCCTCGCCCCTTACTATTTAAAATATAGACAGGTCCAGCAAAGTCAACTCCACTTCGAGAGAACGGACGTGAAGGTGTAACGCGTGATTCTGGTAAGTCACCCATCAACTGGTGTTGTTTCGTCGCTCGGAGCCGTGCACAGGTAAGACATCTGTGTGTATATTGTTTTACTAGACTCTTACAGCCCGGAATCCAGTATTTACTCATCAGGTAAGTAATCATCAGGTTTATTCCACCGTGCATTGTTTTCAGGTGTGCATCAGCTAGTATGAGTGTTACCAGATCATTTCTCTTTCCCAATATCACAGGATGTTTTGCGTTCTCATCAATTTCAGCATTTCGCAATCTGCCGCCCACCCTGAGAATATTTTTACTGTCAAGAAAGGGATTTAAAGATTTTAATTTGCTTGTCATTCTTACTGTTTTATTTTCCTTCAGTCTTTGTATGTCATCGTAAAATTCCTTTTCTTGAACTTGTCTTATGCAAATGTTCAAAGCCTGTTCTAATTCTTCTACTGTAATATGTTCCTTCATCTGATCAGTCTGCCGTTTCATATTTAAAAATCTTCTACAATGTGCTATTACTCTAACTAATTCTGTAAGTGATTCATATTTTTTAAATTTAATGCATTTTTCATCGCTTTCTATTGTGCTAACGTAGGATTGTGTCTCCTTCTTTCTTTCAATGTTTGTAAATGGTATTGTTGGTCTAGTAAATTCTATGATCTCATTGCTAAGCCACGTAGGTCCATGCCACCAAATATCTTGAAGTTGTAATTCAGAGATAGATAAACCTCTCGATGCAATATCAGCCGGATTAAATGCTGACTGTACGTGAAACCAATGTGATGTGCTTGTTTGCTCTAAAATTTCAACGACGCGGTTAGCGACGTAAGCTTTCCAACGGTTGGGTTCTCCGGAGAGCCATGATAAAACGACTGTCGAATCTGTCCATGCAAAGATATTTTCTGAAGAAATTCTCATAGCCTGGCTCACCTTATGTAATAAATTAGCAAGCAAAGCCGCCCCACACAGTTCTAGTCGTGGCAATGAAATTATTTTTACAGGGGCCACCCTGGTTCTAGCAGCGACAAGGTAAGTTTTAATGCCTTCTAATTTAGTTTTTATACGGCAATACACGACTGCGCCATATGCTGCCATGGATGCGTCACAGAATCCATGTAGGGTGATTTGATCGCTCTCAGTGCTTAATGTTTCTAACCAACGCTTAATCTTTATTTTATTAACATTTTCTAAGTCTCCTCTTATTGATATCCATTTTTCCCTTATTTGTTCGTTTACTTCCTGATCCCACAGTACTCCTTCTAACCATAATTTTTGGACTAGGATTTTTGCAGTGAGAATGGCTGGTGCTATCCAACCCAAAGGATCAAATAATCTTTGTAAGTCTGAGAGGATGGTTCTTTTTGTTATAGTTTGTGACATGGGTTCCAGTTGCAAATTATATCGAAATTCATCTTCTCCCAGATTCCATGACAAGCCAAGTGCTTTAATAGTACCGTCTAATTTAATATCGAAATTTGCTTTTGTAGTAATTTTTTCAGGATCTAACGATTTTAAGAACTCAGTACTATTAGACGCCCATTTTTGAAGCTCAAAACCTCCTCGTTGTAAAATCATTCTTAAATCTTGACTGATATGAATAGCTTCTTTTACTGTATCGCAACCAGAAATAAGGTCATCGACGAAAAAATCCTCGCGTATAACACGGGCTGCAGCAGGGTAATCAGTGCCTTCATCACATGCGAGCTTCATTAGAGTCTTGACGGCAAGGTAAGGCGCCGCTGCTGTACCAAAGGTTACTGTTCGTAATCTATAGTCTTTGGGTTCTGCGATTGTCTCAGTATTGTTATTGCTTTCTCCAGTTTGTTCATGTCTCCTTCGCCATAGCAGTCGCTGGTAGTCTGTGTCTTCCTTTCTTAATAAAACCATTCTATACATTTTTACTATGTCACTCACGAAACAAATCTTATGCATTCGCCATCTCATAATTATGTTACGTAAGTCTTCTTGCAGTTGTGGTCCGATCAACAGTTCGTCATTTAACGAAATTCCATTGTCTCCCTTGCTGGAAGCGTCGAACACTACTCTGATCTTCGTTGTTTCTTTGTCTCGACGAACAACTGCATGATGTGGTAAATAAACCGACGGATTGTTTACTTCGCACCTTGGTACTTCCTCCATGTGTCCCATCGTCAAATATTCTTCTAGAACCTTATCATACTCTTTTCTTAGCTCTGGTAACCCTTGAAATCTTTTTTCTTGTTGCTCTAATCGTTTCTTCGCCATCTCCCTTGTATTCCCGCACGGTGATAACGGGTTGTTGCATCTAAATGGTAGTTTCACTATGTATCTTCCTTCACTGTTTCTTGTATAGTTTTCTTCGTATATAGTTTCGCATAATTGTTCATCTTTAGTGTATTTTCTTTTTGAATCTTGATCTATCTCCCACAAAGTCTTTAAAAAATCTTCTTTTATAATTTGATGATGCATTACTAATATAGGATTTGGTTCCTTCATGTCTTCTAATTTTCCAAACAAAATCCAACCAAGGTTAGTCTTATGTGCACACGGTGAACCTTCTGGACCCTTTATTAGTTCGTTTTGAATTATTTGTGCATAAACATCAACACCCAGTAGTAAATCTATGTACCCTGGTTTGTAGTAGCTTGGATCAGCTAATTCAAGTCCCTCCAAGTGAGACCAGTTGTATACGTTGATTTGTTTTGATGGGATTCTAGTAGCCAGTTGCTTTGACATTATGTAGGTTTTGACATTTAAGTTGAACGACTCATATCTGGATGCTATATTGATCTGAACTATGTGCTTGATGTCTTCTCTCGTTGAACCCACACCAACAACTGTGCCCTTCACGGGATATTTTCTTGCCTTGAGTAATTGTGCAGCTCGTTCAGTTATAAAACTCGCCTGTGAGCCTTGATCGATCAAAGCTCGGAGAGTAATTGTATAGTTGTCCTCGCTTCTAACTTGCACAAGTGCTGTTGCCAATAATGCTGTGCTTTGTTTCGTAGCAACGTGCAGCATGGTTATGTCTGAATTATCATGATCATCGGTCTTCTTCATGCTTGCATATAGTGTCACATTGGGTTGTTGTACTTGCCCATTATTGCCCTGTGTGTCACTCTCTTTATTTTCATGAAGAAGGGTGTGATGACGCCTTTTACATAGTCTACATGAAAATGGAACTCGACATTGCCTTACAGAGTGTCCGGATGTAAGGCAATTGAAGCATAAATGGTTGTTTTGGATGTATTCACTTCTCTGAGTCGGTGTGTATTTCCCAAACTCTTTACAATGACTAAGTGTATGGTCGCCTTTACATTTTGGACATGTCTTTGTTTTATCTACGCTTGTTGTAACATGAAATGATTTCTCTCGTATAGAAGCCTGGTTTGATTTCTGTATTGGTGGTTCTATGAGTTCTAGGGTGCGGTAACGATCTTCTAGAAATTTTCGAAACATGTCAAGAGAGGGTAAATCGTCGGTTTCATTTAATTTCATGCACACATATTCCTCCCAATGTTTATGGCTTTCTGAGTCCAACTTCTGTACAATGACAAAAATAATAAGTGGATCCCAGTTCTTAGTATCCACATTTAAATTGTTTAAATGATGTAAACATTCAAATGTTGTGTCTAAAATTTTCTTGATTTGGACCGATGTATGCATTGACATTCGCTTTTGTGAAAAAAACCTCTTCATAATAACATTAACAGTTAATCTCTTGTTACCGTACCTTGATTTCAATAGTTGCCACGCATGTTCATAATTTGAATCCACCACTTGAATATGACTCACCACGGCTGCTGCTTCGCCGCTGAGGCTACTCTTCAAATAGTGTAGTTTTTGCACATTGGACAGCGATGCATTGTTGTGAATTAAGCTATTAAACAAATCGTGAAACGATAGCCACTGTTCATATTGACCACTATAAGTAGGTAATTGAATTTTAGGTAATACAACACGTTTATCCTCCAATTCAACGGATGCTTGCGTTACGGCACTCCTGGAGCTTGAACCTTGTGAAGAAGATAGCAACTCCTTGAAGTCAGTTATTAAAGAAATGTATATTTCTTCATGTTCAAAGAACTCCTCGTTCGCGAAAAATTGTATTTTGCATCGTTTTTCCTTTGGTGTATTGCGTAGTAGATCACTATAAGCTTGCTTGTAGTCTTTCCAATGGTGTTCGATAATTTTTAATCGGGCTTCTACATAATTTCTTGTTAATCTTGACTTCGGGCACTTTTTCAAATTGATGTGTGTCTTCTTCAATATATTTACGACGGATTCTAGAACATCTAATGACACTTGATCTTCCTCAGCCATTGTAAACACGAAATTGCAGTCTAAAACGTTGAAATCAAACTAGCGTAATTGAATAATAATTATAACTCGGTTATAACGTTGCTTAGTTCGTCCTTATCAGTTGCGATCTTTTTGTCTCGGCCGGCCGGTCTTCGCTGCGGTCACTGGTATGCGGCTCGAATTTGGACCATATGATATTTTGTATAAGGCGATAGTTGCTTGCGGTGGGAAATTTCAAATAAAAGATGTATGGCTTGCTCAATGATCTATTAGACACTGACTCACACAAACGTAAGTTAGCATTACATGCATTACAAAGATGCGCGGAACATACCGCCCACCAAAAAGGCTTAAGGCCTTTTTCAAATAACTAACAATCAACATCAAGTTAGCTAATGTAATGTCACAACTCAGTACTCTAAGTGAAAGTATGAATCAAAGTAACAACTAAGTACTAATTAAAGTGAGTAAAAATAATCAATTAAGAAAACTAATGTATCAATATAATGTAACATATTTGAGAAAATACATACTAGTAAGCAAATTATATAAACTAATCTTTTGTACAAATTGGTAATGGACATAAATTTGAAATTGATCTTCTGGAAGTTTTTCCATTATAACGAACTGAATAAACTCGCGTGTTGTTATCCAGTCCGGGATGTTTCTCCATAATTCTTGCTAATGCCCATTTGCTAGGAGGCATGTTTTCATCCCTGAGTAATACGATCTCGCCAATTTCAAACTCTGGTTTCCTCTTAAGCCACTTGGGACGTTGATTCAATCGTGACAAATATTCAGTTTGCCAGCGATTCCAGAACGTCTGAATCAATTTTTGTGTGTGTTGCCATCTTGATAACAAGTTTACATTGGAATTTGAATAATCACGGTCTGGAACTGTTATGAGTGCTTCTCCAATAATAAAATGTCCAGGAGTGAGTATCTCAATGTCCTGTACTAAATCAACATCAGTGTTTATCGGGGTCAGTGGACGAGAATTCAAGCATGCTTCTATCTGCGTCAATACTGTAGAAAATTCTTCAAATGTTAAATTTGAAGTTAATATTTTTCGTAGATGCGTTTTGACGGATTTCACTCCGGCCTCCCACAGGCCACCGAAGTTGGGACTATAGGGCGGAATATAATGCCACTGAGTGCCGTCATTTGCTAGTTGTTCTACTACGTCGTTGGGTATATTAAGTCCAGCTGCCTCCCACATTTTTTGAAGTTCCTTATTCGATGCTACAAAGTTTTTGCCATTATCACTCCATAACTCATTACATCTGCCTCTTCTGGAAATGAATCGCTTAAATGCAGCAATGAATGCTTCAGACGTCAGGTCACTCACTAACTCCAGGTGCGCATCCGGTTTACGACCACCGTCACCATTAAACTTGGCGCGTTCGACCATACAACATTTTATACAGCCCTCAAAAAGTTACAGGCTGTAATGTTCCATAAAATTTTACTAGTCAAGGGGCAATATTGCGTGTAATTCTCCGTGTAAATAGATGTACAGTCAAATACAATTCAAAACTCGATTCACGGGCCGGCTATATCTTGTCCAGAAAGTGGTCTTCTTTGAAATTAAAGTTGGCGAATATTTTTTTAGGGTTTCATCCATGTTCTTTGAATAAAAGAAGTCCTTTTACCATCACTTGCGTGTGTTTGTCGATCTAAACCATTCGCCCCCACTTATCCCCAAAAGTACGAAACGTAGGTCCTTATTTAAATATTCCCAATATGTTTAACGACTTCGAATGTAGAACTTTATCCACGTAAGTGCAACGTAGGGTCGACTGGTATCTGTTATTAAGAAAATACTACCACCCACCGATGTGTTTTTGCACTCCTAGAAAGTATTAAATAAAACAAATTTCAACTAACAATAGATATTCTTTAAATGTTTGACCTCTTCTCTGTTTCCCAAAGTGTTTATTTGTCCCCATACTACATGTAGGATAGATGATTATGCCCAACTTTAATACATAAGTTCCAAATGTATCTAGATGTCATTAATCAAAATTCTGGTCTAAGTGGTGTCAAGTTCTGTTACAAGACTCAGTCAATTACTAACTATTACTAACAATACACGAGCGCTTCGATGAGCTTTAGTATTTACTAAATCATTATAGTGGAACATGTCTGTAGTCTGAACTACAATGCGTGACGAGGCTGCGGTTTTGCCAATCAGCGCCATTCATTAGTGTCTCTGCTTTGTGTTTAACAGCAGAAACTTCAATGAGCTCTTCTTGAATGAAAACCGTAGCTGGTCTTGTTTCTAGGTTCTTTCACTCCATACGAAGTGTCAAATGACTACGGCCTGTTATCGGCACGTATTGTATCCGTTGTATCTTCTTGTAACTTAGGAGTCCTGGGTTGTTATCACGCTGCTCCATTTAGTATTGATGGAGGGTTTAATAAAGCAAGGGTAAATAAGGGTAAATAAAGGAGCTTAAGCAAAATACAAGCTTATAATAATTATTCCGCTAGACGTGCTGGACGAAACAAATACTTTTTTTTTATTATTAATTATTTTAGTATTATCATAGTATAACAAAATGAGTAAGTACGTCCAATGCCGATTGGTCGTTGTTAATGTTTAACAAACCAGAAAACCAACCAACCAAGAAACCTCATTAGTTTAGAAAAATGCTTAATTCGGTACAACGATATTAGTAGAACACTTGACAGTTTTTCTGCGATATTATTTCTCCTGTGATATAATTTGATCCTGAAAATATTGCACCCGTTTTGAAGTAGATTTTCAGGTTCACAGATAGAGGGCGCTGTTCGTTTGCCAGGCGAGAGGTTAACTATTTGTCTTCTTCAGATTTTATACTTTTAAATTCTTAAATTACTTATTCGGGAGTTTGATACCAGTGTCACATATATTTCATCCAAAACAATAATAATATGAAATATATTGCGATCTAGAAAAACCAGTGAACAAATTTTCTAATTATAAACTTTTTCTATTCGTCCTTTGCCTGCACTGACGTCGGCCATAGTACCCTGGCAGCGAGCAAAAACTGATTTGTTTATCGATATCTGGCTCAGGTAGGAGTTCGGACTTAATCAAACTTC
The DNA here is from genome assembly GCA_018251815.1 of Lycas argentea. Classification (NCBI taxonomy): domain Eukaryota; kingdom Metazoa; phylum Arthropoda; class Insecta; order Lepidoptera; family Hesperiidae; genus Lycas; species Lycas argentea. The sequence continues at coordinate 159 of DWPR01000014.1, read as the reverse complement.
TCCTACCTTTCATATTCCTCAGCTATTGGCAATGTTTTGCTTGCAAATTACTTTTTGACTTACCTTCCAGCTATTTATATATATAAAACAATTCCAGATATTAAATTTTGTTCCAGGAAATTTTTATCCGATAAAATCCAATAAAATAGAAGGAAATTC
>DWPR01000013.1:0-10500 GCA_018251815.1 Lycas argentea | reverse complement strand
TAGGTGATTGATTTATTATGATGGGTTGGTCAAACACTTGTTTGAGGCTTAAGCTGATTGGTCTGTATGTTAAGTCTTCATTTATATACTTTACGTAAATATTATTGTCACTTAATGTGATTTCAATTGAACCCTACTATGCATTTTTAAATCAATGAATTTGAGGGAACTATCAGAGTGACTCTGTTAATTTAATATTGTTAAGCAGAGATTGCCATTAACCATCAACCTTTAAGTAGAATAATCCATCAAGCTACAATACATAATAATCAAAGGTAACACAATTAATTGTATTTGGATGTAAGTAATTGTAATTGTATTTAATATCCTTTTAAAGACATTTACTGTACTCACATTACAAGATGATTTGAGTGTATAGGTAATTTTTAAGGTAATGTATGAGGTATAAAGGTAAAGTATTGTTATAATGTAAATGTTGCATGTACAGGGTTAAAATCCTATTACATCAAATTCCATAATAGTATAACAATTTGAGGATGTTAGTTAAGGCATGCTGTACTCACATTTATATAGTAGTAATAGTCCAAATCTATTGGAGATCAATTTAGGATTTGTACTGAATTTCTATAGTAATTTCTAAGAAACTTATGTCGAAAAATAAAACAAATGAATGACATCTATTTTGAAATTTAGAATATTTCCATTATTTTAGAATAAAAGGTAAAAATAAAACATTTAAATTATGTGTTATATTGAATTTAATTAATTCACTTCACAGTGTAAACTATTTCAATGTACCTTTTTGATTAAATGTATAAAAAATAAATTAAATCAGCCTGTTCCTACTTCAGTCACTCAGTGTCAATAAGAGTACTCTAAATATTTACGTAAACTTTGCTAGTGCGACAATAGAAAATTTTATAGAAAAGTGAAGACATTCTGTAAGTATTAGACAATTGTGTTTACGTGTTAAAGTAAAAACTTAAATTTTGCGTGAATTGATAGCTGTATCGTCAACATAGGATTGTGGTTGTGGAATAGGCTCGTTAACAGTCCAGCGGAATTAATAATTGTTATGAAATTTGCTAAATAAGAAGTACTGTGAGAAATCTGAGGTGCAATCTTACAACAAACAACAACACTCCTTAGTCCTAACGTAGCATTCGTTGATCGAAAACTTACCAGCGTTGATGTCCATGTCAATTCGGTATTTCTGAATCACAAGTCGTGTACTGAAGGTGTAATTCACAATCCTATTTCATACTGAAAGAACAAACACTAAAAGCATTGGCGCTATTGCGGCCATTGTAGTAGTCAAACGTATCACAGTTTTCCCGCGGTAAAAAGCTAAGAACTTAGAAGTGCTCACTGCATTGCTAGTAGCTAAGGGAGTTTATGTACAAATTTTGCTAAATGAACTTGAATACTGAACATCGTTAATCATTCAATTTCAATTTGTATCTATATAAATTTAAAGATTGGAAGGCTCTTCGATTTCGATAACCCTTTTTGGTTGAATTGGAGACACACAGACAGACAGAACAGATAGACCACCACACCAATTTCTTAGCCAATCGTCCATCTTATCTATATTATCTATGCTAAGTAAGTGAAAGAGTACAGATAATGTATACTATTTGTTTTCTTCTAGATTTTTTACATCATCCCTCATCATCGTCCCTCAGTTTAGTTTACACATTATTTTAATGGTGGTCTCAAATTATTCAACATAAAAAAAACTACATAAGCTTACTATATGGCCACACATGTTTATTGCAAATGATGTGTATTTGAAAACTTACAAGATCTTCTCATTCTTCATTCAGTGTTTCTCCACCTACACAAATTCTCTAATATTCTATCTTTAAAGGAAATGAAAAATGTACTGTATGTACTATAAACTATATTTAAAAGTCAAATAAATGAAAGCTTGATATCGGAATACACACGCGGATAGTCCAATCAGGTATTCTTATACTTCAATTTATTGTTAATCAACAAATTTAATTTAATGTTCATTTCAATGGGTGTGTTATTTTAATTTCTTATAAATGTCTATCATGGATTTTCCGTATATCGTACCACGACTGTAGCGCTAGTGTATTACTACGTTAAAAGTTGTAAATCTGCTCTAATATTTTGGAACTGTATATAATTGTATTAAATGATAAATAAAAACGCTCGATAATATACTTAAATATTATATAAATAAACGTTAAAATTGAAATTATGTTCAAAACATATAAGAGATTTATGAGACATTCGATATTGAAACATAATAATAATCTATAGTACTTTATTTAAATTAAAATATTGTATGTGGCATTTATATATTTGTGTGCGTAGAACGGCCTCCTGCCTGTCTGTCTACGCATCACCAGTCAGCACCACGCCTTACGAATCGTTGAGCTCTGATCAGCTATGTTAACAATTGTCATAGACAATTAAATACATTCGGCCGTTATGTAGATGTCCGAGGCATTTTTCTAAATATGACATTGACATTTTACGTACATAATCTACCAATTGCCAATTACCAATATTGTACGTCATTTACAAACACAAATATAAATATTCCTAATTAGTAATTAGTTTTCTTCGTAGTTTGTTGTAATCTTTTCTATAAAATCACTTTAGAAGCTTGCTTTGCGATTTTAAACGAATGAGGTTGATGTGAAGGACTTACATTAATGGGTAATTCTGGTCTGAAACAGCACTATGACACCGCAGCTAAGACTGGTGTCTTGCAATTATCAAGCCATAAATTGAAGGAAATTCCTGATGAAGTGATAAATTTATCGGAAAATTTACGAAATTTGGATGTGTCGAAAAACAAAATCACAACATTACCAGAAGATTTAAGTAGACTGAAGCTCTTGAAACAGTTAAATTTAAGTTTTAACTGTATAGAAACTTTACCTGGATCCATTGTGGATTTCAAGAAATTGGAATTACTCAACATTTCTAATAATAATATATCACAATTGCCAGCCGCATTCAGCAATTTGAGTAATTTGAAGCAAGTGTATATAAACAATAATAAACTGAAACAATTTCCAGCGCAGTTATTAGGGCTCACGAATCTAGAAGTCGTAGGACTATCTAATAATAAGATTACGATGGTGCCTTGTGGGATGGCAAACTTATATGCTGCAGAACTGAACTTAAGCCAGAATGAGATATCCAGCCTTGGAGACCTTCACCAAGCTCCACGGTTAAAAATTTTGAGATTAGAAGAAAACTGTTTAAGCTTAGATGCCATCACTCCAGACTTGCTGAGAGAATCGAAAATCCATACAATTAATTTGGATGGCAACTTATTTGAGCCTAAGCAACTTGCTTCACTGGAAGGTTATAATGAATATACAGAGAGATATACAGCTATGAAGAAAAAAATGTTTTGATATTACATTCCCTTTTGCTATGTGCACAATACGTGTGAAATATTCCTGTTGGCTGTGGATGATACTAAGGACACTGCTTATACTAAATGTACTTTATTAAGATTACGATTATCACAAATGAATGGTAACACCAACCAGCACTGTGAATGAAACTATGATTTCACACAGAAGAATTGTTAAAAATAAAATTGTAAAGACTTCTCGAAATAAAACGAACTTAAAGTAATTTGAAATGTATAGAATATGTTAAGAGTGTTATTGCCTTTTGAATTATAAATTTTTCACTTGAGATCAATTTAAATTAGATCAATTGTTTAATAAACATTAATGGTATCAAATATAGTTTAATAACAATAATATTTATTGCACAAAATAATATTAACATTTTAAATTATAATATCTTTCATGTCTTGTGCTTCTCATACCATATCTGAATACATATTTCATTGTTTGAAATAATGTTAATTATTTATAGCTAAGTATTTATTACAATAAAGTTTTTATTATTTATTATGTACAGACAGAGGGAGAAGGGTCGACCGAGCAACCAATCACGCGCTGGGAACGAAGCTGTTTAGTCCCTCTCATGCCGAAAATATCCAAAATACGACTACTGCGCACCTAGGCTTGGCCTTCTTAGTTGCCTATGTCTTTATTAGCTCGATCTTATTATTTACTAGCTGAGCATTTAAACCATTTTCGTTTTTGCAATATTTTTAATTGCATCCGCAGTCCTATTAGTCACAGTGTGGTGTTATATAGCCTGTAGACTTCCTCAATAAATGGATCAACACATGCACGAAATGACCGTAACTGTGTCTGTAAACAATCAGATGCAAATGGCTCAACCACAACCACAGCAAGTTCAGGTCGTCCAGAATCCAGTAAACCAGATCAACCAAGTGCCTATGCCTCAGAACCCTGAGATTCAGCCAATGCCACACAATCAGGCAGTTCAGACCGAAATTCATAAACCTCGGGTGGATAAAAAGAAAAAAGAAGCTATCGATGGTCAAGCGCGCGAAATAATTTACAAAGTAATAAAGTTCTTCGAGAGTGAAAAACAAAATCGTGGCTACGCATTTCCTGTCGAAAATGTCATTAAACGAGCTTGCGCGGCAACTGGCTTGTCAGAAAGCACAATTAAACGAATAAAACGAGACGGCTTGCGCGCTGAGGCGACTCAAACCAAAATGACTGGGCCGAAGAAAAAACGCGTAAGAAAAACCAAAGTACAACTCGACTACTTCCAGTTATGCGCCCTGAGAGGCATCGTAAATAGTTATTCAGTGCGTAAAGAGGTTCCTACGTTAGGTAAGATTCTCGCAGCGGCGAAACACGAACTGAATTACCGCGGCGGGAAAGAATCTCTTAGATTAATTTTACTTAACAAGTTAGGTATTAAGTTTAAGAAGTGTGAAAAGAAAAATAAAAAGCCCCCAGAGCAGCCGCCCCCACCTCCTCAGATACAACAAATGCCTCCTGTGATGCAACATCAACCTATGCAGAAGATGAAACCAGTTGAAAATCAGTGTATATATACTAACATGCTGCCACAAGTTCCTCCTGTATCTTATTGAATGTAATCTAAACTCCTTGTGTGCTCGTTGAACTTAGTCAGTTGTTATTTTTAAGTTCTCCCAGAAGACTACCAAATTGTCAAGAGGAGCTATGAACTAATCACATACAGCCAGTGATGATCTAGTGATAAAACATCCTATATATGGGAGTCCCAACTGCACAGACCTCATTTCGCAAGACATGTTTATAGAAATTCATTGTCACTTGTTTTAGGAAAACTATGTCATAAAACCTGCATATTATTTTAAACTTGTATTGTTGTAGAATACAAATCCAGAGTTCCTTCATATTGTGAATGTTCACTGTAATTTGTTTAATGTATTGTAAAGTTTTGCAAATGTACTCTTGACCTACATAGTGAATAATGGACTTTAAACCATGTAACTGTAAGAGGTCTTCCCGGTTTGATTGAGACAAGACAGTATTGTTCTGGATGATAAAGACTATTCAAGTAAAAAAAAAATGTTTGTCTCTAGCTCTATGGTTTGATAAAGTTCTTAAAAATTATCAATTTTACTGAATTTTATTGCGTTCTGTGCTGTTATGGTTTAAATGATAATGGCCATCTAATTAAAAACCAATGCACAGTCTGTATGAATAGGCTGTAGATAACTGATTTCAAATGTTAATTATTTTAAATGTTATAACATTATTTTATGCTAATATTATTTATACAATTTTACAAATACACTGATCATGATACAATGTAATTGAATTTTTTAAAAGCTTTGTACATAAATTTTATCTGTTATTTAAGCTGGATTCCATTATTTTTAGCTACCTGGAACATAATTTTAAAAATTGCAACCATATTGCTACAGAGCTCTTTCAGACAATTAATGTAGAGTTACTGACCGAAATAATAAATCAATTGATTACAATTTTTTTAATGCAGATGGCATAGATAACATAGACATCACACTTCAGTCATAGCTCTGCAGGTTGGGTATCAAAACTGACCCGTAATCGGCGGGTTATGTCACAACTATTTGATCTACAGGGTCAGTAGACAGTTATACCCGAAATATTATATAGTACCTTAATTCCTTAAATTAATGAGTTTAGGATAAGTATAGGATTATGTGTAATATAAGGCTGAATATAAAATACATTGTGTATAGTAATTATTTTTAATTGAATAAAAATGTATTATTTATTCACTGACTTGTTAATTACGACGCTTTGGACTGGTCGCATCTTGGCTCAGTTTGAGAACCAGATTTACTTTAAGTGTTTAATTTCGAAAATCTAGTATTTAAATTACAACCGCCTGATGAATTTTGCAGGTTACACTGTAGTGTAGTGGAATGAATGTTTGTCTTTCGCCGCTAGAGTCTATGGTCGAATTCTATAACTCAGATTTTTCAATGTCAATTCTTTATGTGCTTATTAGAAACATGCTGTATACATGAGAGTTGTACATAATGTTCTCGGCGTGGGAAGTTTACTAATCCGCACTTGGCCAACTATGGGCCGGCGCTCATATGGCGGAGCGCAGTGCAGAGCATTTTTCACAGGCAAACTATTTTCGACATTGTTGTCATTCAAATAATGTAAAAAATGAATTGACAACAATTTATTCCGCTGGAACGTGTAAGTTACTACATCAAAGACAAAGTTAATTTATTGTGGATCATAGGTACACTATAGTAGTTGGTAGATATACACAATGGAGATCGCTGTCCTACCTGTGATATAGATGTACAACATTAGATAAAAAATAAATTAATATTAATAATAGTCAAAAAAAAAAAATTAATTAGGTAAATTAATATAAAACAAGCCAAATCACAATTCTCCTGAGATTTCACGTCATTTTCATTTAAGAATTCATTGATCGAGTAAATAGCTCTTAGTATACAAGTGTTCTTTTAACTTATTTTATAATGTTCATATCCTGAAACAGACCGTATGTATACTCTGGCCAAAAAGTCGCGCACGATCTCACCATGCTAAATAATACTGCCAATATTTTAAACTCGAATGATAATACTCAAACACATAACATACCTATAGTTTGGATGCAATCAGATGTCCATAATATTCTCAGAGTTGTCAGGATGCCAATCGCTTGGCTAGAGTAGTAGGCTAAGCCTCTCATTGTAAGAGAAGACCCGAGCTTAACAGTGGAACAGCTATGGGTTGTTATGATGTTTGCAATTTAAAGATCTACGATCCAGGCAACTGTTTTATAAGATCAGCACACAAATATAGGTATTTTTACCGCGAGTACTTATATCATACATATCAAAAATATGTACTTATTTTAATGCACAAATGTTTGAAAGCCGATCGCCCAAACGGTAGGAACTAGCTAAGCATCCAAAATTTATGTTAATCTCTCTAATTTTATGTTATGTACGTATTACAAATGAATTAGGTATAAATTAATTCGGTTAAGGAAAATATCTTAATGAATCCTGTTATCCATAAAGGTTTTAAACCTGAGGTTCGGCAATTTGCAATAGGCGAACGTGATGGAAAACAGCATAGAATGACTTTTAATGCCAAGCTAGACAATTAGGTTGTGAAGATGACAACACAACATTATCACACATATACATCACAATTTTATCATTATCTAATCGATACGTATATAAATGTTATCATAAAAATACTTAAATCTCGCGGATCTCTTATGAAGGGCAGATTAGAATTGTTATGCATGAATTATAAGAGTTCAACCTTATTGAATGAACTCTACCATGAAGGCAACCACCATTGGTCATGGGGCACCTTGGCGAAAGACGACGCCATGAGTCCCTTGTGATCACGGAGCGGTGTATCTACCACCGTTTAAGGATAAAGATAACCTTTAGAAAGTACCGTCATCAAAATAGATAATCTGACCTTTGAATTCTATATTTAAATGTACATAGGAACTGAAAGCATCATGTCGTTGCTATCGATATCAGATAAACTGATAAGAAGTGTGTTGATATTTTATGACATAGAGATTGATGAATAAAATGTCAGTGAAAAGTAGTGAATAGTATTCTTAATGTGTGGATAGTATTCTCAATATGTGGATTATATTCTCAATATGTGGATAGTTTTCGCAATATTTGGATAGTATTCTCAATATGTGGATAGTATTTTCAGTATCAAAAATGTAAGTCCAGTAAAATGTTCTCAAAGGTGTGTGAAGTCTGTCAATCACATCTTGGTCAGTGTTGTGAACAAGGCTCTAACTTGTTACGTTATGAGTCGAGTGATTGGCGCGTATTCTGTGGACTTATCCCTACCCTAAGTATGGAAGTGTGTACGTGTGCGACATAGTAAATACTAAATAGAACACCCGATTATAACTTTACTAGCTGTGCCATTGGCTTCGCCTGCATGGAAGTCAGTGTGTCACGAAGTTTTTCCCGCGTAAATCCTTACGCCGCTGGAATTCCAGGATAAAAAGTAGCCCATATGTTATACTGGTGTATAACCTACAATACTGTAAAGTTTCATCCAAATCCGTCAAGTAGATTTTCATAAAAGAGTAACAAACATACATACATCCACAAACTTTCACATTTATAATATTAGTAGGATATTACTTTATCACAAAGTATCGTTTGATAGAACGTTTCATCAAATGTTACGCATTTTTATTACCTCCATTATCATCGTCTTTTGTTAAAGGATCGCCGTCTTCTTCATTTCCTGAAACAATTAAAACAGTCATTTTAGTACTGCCCTTTAGTTTTAGTTCCTTGCACACAAATTATACAGACAAGCCAACCAAAGTATGTTACTGTAGACATTGTGCATCAACTGATATCACTACTGGATACAGATCCAGAAAAAATATTTTTTTTTTTGCTTTTGTTAACAGATAGCAATTGAACAGATGGGTTACCTAAGTAAGTGGTTACTGCCACCCGTGTATGTCTGTGTCACTAAAGGCACTGGCCAGTTACCAGGCAAGAAGAAATTGTAAGATCCGTTACTTGCTGTCCAACAACGAAACACAACACGAACCGTTCTAGGAGGGCAAACCACCATAAAAACATAAAAATTAACACGCTACTGTATAATACTGTCGTATGCACAACTCTGCTGCCACACCCGCGTCTGGTCTATCAAAACATCGTGAGTGGCAACGGAACAGTTAGACCCGAACACCTTTCCACCTACTTAGTCTCAATAATAGATCGAGGCACGCGACAGGACACCGGAACAAAGGCGCAATGCACTACAAACCATCATTACCAAATCGAAGAAAAAGAAGTCAGACCAGCTGCCTTCCTACTTCCTTTCCTTACAAAACCGTGTAATATAAGATGCGAGCTTTGTATGCCGGTTTATTTTAGGGCTCATTCATTACGGCACTCAATAATAATTTGGCGCGTGTTGCTATCTGTGTGCTTGTAGAGACGAGTGTGTGCGTGATGCGGATAAGGCGCGCGTGCCGCGTCAATTCTATGATAAGCGGAAACGAGCCCTAATACGCATTTGAATAGTATGAAACCAAAACAAATTGTCTTCTTTTCAAAAACACCATATACATGTTCAAGTTGTTTACAAAAAAACAGTCCATTAATATTTCATCCAAATTTAAAAAATAAGACATACAGGATAATAAGTATAATTAAAAAGGCCATTAATGAAATACCAAAATTATTTGTGCCCGTAAGATTTGCAGATTTTCGTCCATTTCTGCAAGATAACTTGCATTTAATCTGAACGTGGGTCAACGAAAAAAGCAGTATAATCGGACTTGGTTATAATAGAGGTACCGAAGAAGAGGTCAATAAAACTGCGTTCGTTAGAAACCAGTTTCAAGATGGCGCGACATCTGCTGAGGGCGGCGCGGCGTCTTCCGCTGCATTGTGGCGTTGCTCACACCCGCCTTGCGCACGCGCCGCAATCCTGTCTGGCTCAAAGGTGAAGGGAACAAGACACTGTGCAATTTTTTTATGCCACAACCCTGATGATAAGAAACCGGCATCACTGACGCGCTGCCAGCCAAGTACGGTATCAGCATTTGAAATAAAAACGAAAAAATTTTGAAATATGAGTTTGTTCTATAAAATCCACTAGTTAATCATGATTAAAAATTGATTACTGTAAAGTAAAAATGAAGTAAGTTTTTTTTTTTGTCAATTGCATTGTAATAAACGGGAGCTGTTTAATTTTCATATTTGTGCAATAAGAACTTTATAAGAAGGTTCCAAAGACCTATCTCGATTGTTTGATGGCCAACACGACACACATTTTTCAATAAAACTAATTCGTTTTGACAATAACATTTTTCAATTCAATAACTAATAATTTCCCAATCATGATCAACTACTATCGTAAAGTCTTACGGAACAAATTGTAATTTCAAACTTATTTTCTTCTTTTTAGTTCCGAAAACAAGTACAGCGTGTTTTTATTTTTACCATTTTTAAACTACATTTTTTTAGTACCATAAAACCGTATAGAGCAGAAACGTAAAACAAAGTTCCTTGCAGCTTATTACACATTTATCGTCAACACAAAAGGCACAATATACCAAACTAATAAACAGTTGTATCCCTCAAAAGCAACATGGTGTCATTCAGCCACTGCCCCTGTT
>DWPR01000012.1:0-10563 GCA_018251815.1 Lycas argentea | reverse complement strand
ATAAGTAGTCACAAGTATCGATATAATGAATTAAGTCGACCAAGACAATGGAGGACTCCCAATGAGTTTTCACTTCATCGAGGCGTTCGAAAAAAGGATATTGACAATCATCTCAATAACAAAACTGTATTAGTTTTTATTGTCAACAGAGACCAGGTATCAGTAGAATAATATTTTTTACGATACTAGTTGTCCCTGTGGTTTCATTCAGGTCGGAGTCCATAATAACAGCGTTAGCGATTACAAACATTCACTTTTCCTAATGTATCTGTAGAAAATTTGTCTAGTTTTAACTATGTATCAAAACTGAAATATAACTAGTTAGCTACTTCTTATCACATCATCTTTCTGTAAAATCCGCTTCAGAAACATATTGCATTTCATGGGTTTATTTTTCATTATATATAAACCTCGATGTTTTTGAAGCAAATAATATCCATAACCTAACTAACTAGATATGATAATAGAGTTAATGCCCCGAACGAATATTCCTCGTTGAAAGAAATAATCGAATATTCATTCGATTTTTAAATACTAACGGAAAGATACCCTTGGGTAATCATAAAAAGTGGTGCAATTTCAGAAAGATATCCTAATTAAGAATAAGAGATATGAATCTGATTCTGAAAAAAAAGAAGAAGAAATGTTACGAAAAGAGCAATTAGAACGTAAAGTACTCCGGGATGCTTACGGCAGCGCATGTTTAAAAGTTGCCGTGCGGAAATGCTATAAGGTACCAATACGTATTATAGTTACGTAATTTATAATAGTCATTATTTTAGACACATATATTGAAAGACTAGTAAGTATAATAGAATAGTCCTAAGCAGATAGAAGAGTTCCTAATGGATATAATTGAATATTATTGCAGACACTGAGCGAAGTAAGAAAGCTTATTTGCACTATGGATTTCAAATGCAAGGATTCGTTTAGAGAACATTTCAAAGAACACAGTAAAGTCGGCTGCTTGCATGAGTTTAATTACAAAGGTAATAAGTTAAAGCCGTTACCGCATCACAAAAGAAACAGCGATGAAATAATACGTAAGTACTGTTTCCTTCAAATAAAATTGTAACCAAATAAATAATAGATACAATTGGTTCCTTCGATTCTATGACAACAAATTATTCGTTCTTTCAGATAATACAAGGAGCGGATCTAACATAAACTACTACGAACTTTGTCTACCAGTCATGATGTCTGAGGAAACGGTAATATAAACATACATTTTATTGTGATTTATTTTCTTTTAAAACCCTTTTTTCTTTTGTACTAAATTACCTATATTGACGGACACACATAATAACAGAGGGGATAGCTAACAAATTGTGACTGCGACCTTTGCAGTCATAAGGATAATAAAATTATTATGATATTAACTACAATTGTAACGTCATTTAATTTAATGCATAACTTAAAATGTTAAGCTTCCGTGGAATATTATGAACTCGCAGTAACCCTGTTTATTTTTTCAGATTTTAATTTACATTATCTTGCTTTCTAATTTTAAATTTAAAAAAGAACATTCCTAACAAGAACAATAAATATACTAACTTCTCCATTATCCTTAATTCCAGAACACTAACAACTCGTCATTGGCAAAAAACCGCCAACGCTATTTGAATCGGACGGAACCAATCAACATCCTTCGAGACCATTACGAGAAAGAGTGCAAACGGATATCGAGCGAGAAATGCATACGAGCGTGCAACTACGCTGTGACAACAACATGCGGATCCAGTGCGTGCGAGCGAGACGAGAAGAAAGCGTTCACGCACACATGTAAGGCGGAGTGTAAACACTCGTTCGATGGCGGGCCTTCTGACAGCGACACTGAAGGTGACAGCGACTCTGACAGTGACAGCGATGACAGTGATATTAGCGATGACTCGGTTTCGTTAGAATAATAAATAATAGGCGTTTATTTCATTGTTCTGTACATTACGCTCCTATTTAAAAATGATCATACTTGTGTTGATATTTCTGAAGTGTAGAGGCAATCTAAGTTACCCGAAGTAAGGTAAAAATTGCAGCATTTAAGTTCAGACCTAACCAAACGGCAATGATGATAAGTGGACTTAATAAAATTAAGAAATAACTAGTTTACGAATAATCCTGGATTACAGGACGAAATGGACGAACGCAACCCCAGCCCTTCAGTACCCCTTGAAGAACCTCATTTCGAAGAACTTCTTGAATACCACAAAAGATCGTTCGGGTCAAAAAGATAATTCCACGAGCGTATGATACAGAATCGAAATTATTTACTTACATAGCAAATCAGCCCCGTACTCGCAGTTCGCCAGGTGATCAAACATGGCCGTCAGTATGGGCAATAGCACGCCATTGATGTAGCCGAGTGACGTCGAAGTCTTCAAATGCGTTCCTCGTAAGTGCGCGTATTTGCCCTGAATACAATGTTTATTGCTTAGACAGCTATGCGGGGAAAATCACAAACAAATTAAATTCCGAAGGTGGGCAAGTTCGGTGGTGGGGTTCATTGTGTGCATCTATTTAACACTTCTTTTATACTGACCATGAAAAGTTCTAAGATCTAACAAGTGCTTTGGAACTATAAATGCTACAGAGATGCTTCTTCTTAAGTAACATATTTGGCACGGCCTCGTTTTCACTGTTAACTGAAAGACAGACAACTTTGGACTCACCTACATTCATAACAGAAAATTAATTACTCACGTCCTGCAAATTCATGATAGTATGTCCAAGATCATCGGCGACGTTGTTGAAAAAAGTCAACATGGAGGTCCTGATGAACTCGGGGCAGTTCTTCACGAGGGACTTTGCGTCTATGCCCTTCACCAGTACTTGGAGACAGCGGACCGTGATCCTCACGTCTGGACCGAAGGCTGCTAGCCTGTTGAAGGGATTAGGAACTTGGTTAGGGAACTTAAAGATGTTCATTCTATTGGTTAGATCCTGAACAGAGTCATTATCAATATTTTTTTACGGATTTGAGAGTTAAGCTAAGAACAATTTGTGAGTTAGGAAATCTTTTTCAGTTCCTGTGTCGGATTGTGCTGTGTTACTAATAAGTCGGATCTTCCACACCCTTTTGGGTGGCAATACGTTACTAATGCCTTCAGTGTCATGGACGTCCATGGGCAACAGGTCGTCCGTCTGCTCTTCTTCTTCTTCTTGTGCCTCTCCACTAATGGAGGTTGGCTGTCAGCTTTGACGCTGGCGACTTTTGTCCATTCTTGGATGTTGCGCAACCAAGATTTCTTTCTTCTTCCAGCGCATTGCTTACCCGTTAACTTGCCCATCATTAGGAGTTGGAGCACTTGGTATTCGTTCGTTCGTTCGTGCCATAGGACGTGTCCCAAGTATCCAACTTCCGTCTGCTCATATATAAGCTATTTTAACATCGGATAATGTAATAAGTAATTAGAAAATAAACTTGCCTGGATCTCAACAAGCTAGCCAGTTTACAGAAGAGTGCTGCAACCATTTCTTTCTCCTTCAAACTGGCTGCTCCCACGTTGTTCGTCGCTGTCGCAACCGCTACAAAACAAGTCTCTTGTTGCATGGAAGATTGATATTACAACCGTCATTTCTGATTGTTACTGCTAAAAAAATAAAACAATTGGCACGTAATTAACACATGGTTTGCTGTCTGACATAGATAAAATATCTACTAGAATAAAAAGTAGAGCTAAAAAAATGCATAAAAACATCTTGAGTACTTACCTACTTACATTCAGTTCACTAATTAATTGAGATAGTTGAATAAATGATAACTGTATATCCCTATAACTATAATATTAAAATATTCCACGAAGCGAGATCATGTCATTGCATCTATGTTATCTGTCGGCACGCATAAACGTTAATCATCAATGAGCCATCGCTATTCTGTATAAATTGTCTTATGTCCCGTAATTACACAATTTACCGATACGGTGATTGGCCTCAATGGCCTGGGTCGCGAAAAATGTGAGAGTGATAAGATAGGGGTCTGCACAAGGAGGGTCTGTGGTCGAGCGGCCGCCGGAAGCGCGGGCGACCGGGCGCGCAGGGGTCGTACGTATCTCGTCGAACCAGGACATGCCTACTCGCTAATATTTCCAAGAACGTAGATTGCCGCCATCACTGCTATTAAACTGGCCTTATCACGACTGAATAAGGACGAAGGAAAATTAAGCTTTGACTTTTCTGCGTATGCGCAATTAATTTGTGGATTTCTTTATTTTTCGTTTGATTAAATGTGTGTGTTATTAATTTTTACGCTAATATTTGTTGATTGACAAACGAATTACAAACATTGTAATTAATAGCTTGTTAAAATCGAAATATCGCATATAAGATTAAATGTAGGTACTTAAATAATACAAATTACAAAACAAAACATAATTTAAACAAGTTTTATTTAAAAATAACATTTATTTTACCTCTAATTAAAGAATAATCACATGTATGACTTAATAGGTAAAGCTAAATTTACTTTGTAACAACTAAACATACTTACTTACTTATATTTCTAACTTTGGGAACCTGAGAGTTGTAAAAAATAAACTAACTACAAATATATTTATTTACCCCATTATTACAAACAAACACTAACCTAGAATTAACTTTAATATTAATTTAAAAACATAGTATTTTTTATATAGGTATCGCACTAAAATAAAATTATACAATAACATTTCTCATCGTGTTATATCGAGCAACAACTTGTTTGTAGGGAAAATAAAAGAAGTAAACATGTTTTTCCATTTTGATTAGACACACGTGCGCAGCTTCAGTGCCGCTACATGTGGTCATGTGATTTACTATTTACAATCTAAAAACTAGTTGACATCCATGTGTTGACCTAAATTCTAAAATAGCAGAAGGCAACGCCTGAGGTATCGTACGTGAACCTGAACTTCTTGATCGTCGGGTCGGTGCAAAATCGTCTTCAAATTTAGGGATGTCAGGAATTCTCGGAACTGCAGGACTAGGTAAAGGTGGAGGTTTGTTGCGTGATCCTTTGCTTCTTGACCTACTTGGTGCTGCTTCAGGCTTTGGCGCTTCTTTCATTCTTGGAATCATTGGGCTTTGTGAAGGAGGTTGTTTCCGTGAACCTGGACTTTTCGATCGTCTCGGTACGTGTGGTTTTTGTAACAGAGATGTGTCTTCAATCCTCCGAATATCTGGACTCGTTGGAACTGGAGTCCTGTCTATTGAACCTGGGCTACTTGATCGTCTAGTCGGGGTGTATGGTCCAGTAAATCTAGGAATGTCATCAAGTCTTCGAATTTCAGGGCTGGATAATGCGGCTACGTTCAGACGTTCGCTTGTAGCATAAATTTTCTGAACTTTCAAGGTATCAGGAGATACCGTCCTCGATCTTGGACTAGTTGCATATTTAGTAGTTGCGAATTTATCATCTCTATATTTGTCACTAGGTCTAGGTGAATTACTTATAGTAGATCGTCTGCTGGGTATGTATTTTCCACCAGGATTAAGCATCGGACTCTTAGATATTCTACCACTGCGCTTATCATCTTTAAACTTAGACTTCGCTATATTATCTTCACTGCTCGATTCCGTAAGCGATGTATCGTCATAATTCCCTGTATCTAAATGTTGTCTGATCATGTTATCAATATTGAATTTCGACATCATTGTACTCTGCACGAACAGTCCTTTCGACGGAGGCGACCTCTCAGTAATGCTGTCTCCCTCTTCGACGTAGTCTAAGAAAGAGTTGGATGCAACAAGCTGCTCGATCTTGACGGAATGATCGGAAATAGACGGCTGCATACGGCATGCAACAGGCTCTTTAAACTTAAAATCATGCCCATAGTACCAAAAATCATCATCGCTACTCGTGATTGGGGTCTGCGGTGGTATATCGTTGACTGATATGTTTAAATTGTGATAATCACCTTTGGTGTCGAGGCTGGAGGGTTGGGAACCTCCTCCGCGTTTGGGTTTCGGGGATCCCCGCGGCGGGACCGGTGGGGGGACCCTCTGCTTCTGTGACCCTTTGAGGACCGCTGGGAAAGCTACATCGGGTTCCAACGATGATTTAGTGGTCACTGGAAGCTTTGGAACTGGTGTCGTCGAGACTGGCGACTTCAATGACGTCGGCGTTATATGCGCTGTGACATCCGACAAGGATACTACTCATAAGAAAACAAACTCGCAAATATGTATAGTTTATTTAATACGATCAAATTCAATTCAATGTACATTGTATAATCGGATTTGGCACGGAGGAATAAAGTTAAAATACAGAGTAGAAAAACAAAAATTTGAGTTTAAAATGGAAGCGTTGCGTTAGTTGAGTTTAGTTGGCGGCCATTTTGTTGTTAGATATCCAAAATGGCGTGTTTGTATTTATATTTTTTCGATTGAGCTTGACCGTTAACGTATCGTATTATTGGTGCGTTGTAAGAATGAGTGATTGTTTATAGAATAATAGAAATTAACACATGCACGTTGGAGGTTCAAAGTAAAGTGATATACCCAATAAAAGATCCGATAGGCCAATAGCAGCATGGAAAGAAGAGAATAAGGACCATAAGTTTTCTTTACCGAACACATAATAACATATTATTTTAAGTTCCACTATTAATAATATTTAACAAAAACTAACATTTTCAACACCTTAAAATCCTATGACATTGAATAAACCTACGTCAAAATTTTAAACACATATCGCGTTAAAGCCAATATATCAGCAAATCAAAATAACCAAGCGAAACAAACGTAAAACGTAAAACAAAAGCTTTATAATTGGCAAAAAAAAATTTGATGAACAAAAAAATTCCATCAAAAAATATTTTGTAAACAACATCAATCCTAATTTCTCACCTGCTTTAACTCCCGACACTCCACTGGAACTTGCTGTTGCTATCCGAGTAAGCGTGAAAAAATACGATTTACTTGTATTTCATATAAATTTAGACTCGATTTATCAAAAGTATAATTAACAATTATCCAAACATAAATATATAATACAATTTTATAAAAATACTGAACACGTATAACAAATCAAATTATTTATAATAGTTAAATGAATTAATATTTTTCTTACGTAGAGGAGTGTAGCGGTGTTATTTATAAGAGATATAGCAAAAATAGACAAACTAAGGAAAGATACTAGTAGGATTAGCAGGAAATAAAATATTTCAATAAAAAATAAACTTGGAGGAAATACAATTAATTAAATTTCCTACAGTAACAAACACTTATTCGACATGAATGATAAAGCAAGAAGGGTCATTAAAATAAAATTACAATCCTTGAATGTTTTAGAAAGAGCTCGAAAACTATATTATTTAATAAACGCAGAAACATTTAGCCCAATCGTTTAATACTAACTAACAACGAATAAAATTTAGCCTTAGATAAAAAAAAATCCTGAAAAGTTTTTGGATTGAATAACTGTCGAAAACACTAATTTACTTCTTACACTTTAGACCTAAGTAGCATAAATTGTTATTAACGCCTACTTAATTAAAAAAAAACCATTTAAAAACTCAACGTCAATAAAAAAATTACCCTCAATGTTAGACGAAAGGCGTATAAGACCTTACAAAGTATTTTAGTCTTTAACAGAACCCAACAACGTTGTATTTTGCTTGTAAAAAAATACGAGGAGTGTTAAAAAAAACAAGTATTCAAATAAAGATCTCATTTTATTAACCATTCAACACAAAGTCACGTTATTATACATAATATTCTTTTGGCCAAACATCGCACGCAGTACATAACACACAGATTAACAAATAATCAAATAAATACACAAAAGTTAAACTAACTGCAAAATTTAATGGTCCAAGTATTAGGCATTATAATATTTATGATCATTTATAAATATTGTACATACGCTCACCGCGTTACTATATAATAAAAGCAATATTTTTTTTTGTGTTCCACAATGGATTTGGTAATAACTCATAACTAATACATTATAGTTTTAATTAGTAACAAAAATATTTTTAAATGTTTAATTATGCCTTTATGTTTAATTATATCTATGTAACTATTTTAAAAATATTGTCTTTGAAAATTATATCAGGAATTCAACTATTACAAATTTCAAAACATTAGTATTAACATTAAAAGATGCAGTCTTAGAACACCTCACTCGCATTATTATTATTAATTATTCATTGATCACTATTAATTATAAATACAATTATTAAATAAGGTAACCGTTACACAATTATTTTTGTGCATACTTTTATACAGCAACTCATTAATACATATTACAATATACTTTCAAATGTGATATCTTTTCAAAATTGCTTCATTATTTTATGTAAATAAAGACCATTTACAAATATAATGTAAATATTAAGTCAAATTATAAAATAAGTAGATTTTATATATACAATCCATGGAGGGTATGTTACAAAAAATAATATAGTTTAATATTCGAACTATTGTTACATGTTGCAATTATTAATTATATAATATTTGATCTTCTAGTATTATATTAATCGGAATTATTAATTATATAATATCAGGACCATATTTTTATACTCCGTTAGAACTTTTAATTACTTGGAACTATTTAATATGTGTATAGATATATGTTTGTGTTATATGTATTAAAAATGAATATTTTAACTTCTGGTTTTTGTCATATATCCCAATCAAACGCTTGATTCACACGCACAAAAAGTTCTACAGTAAAAAAAATCTGCAAATGTAATAAAAAAAATACTTTTTGATATATGGCAATACTGATAATTAAAACAACATTATTATTTCGGTATTAAAAACGGCAATAGTAGTAAATTGATTCTGAATTTCGCATACATATTTTTAACACTGTTTGTAATGAAGGACAAAAAAATTGTAAACCTAACACAACAAATTAAAATTTATTCTTGTTAATTTTACGCAAATTTGCAAAACACGCTTTTTAATGTATTCTTGCATCCCAAACTCCCAAATAGGAATTTTAATTACATATAAGGAATAGAATGTGTTATATTCAATATAAAATAGAAAAAAAACTAAAGTTGTTTTAAAAAGTTGTCTTACTTAACTTAAATACAAACAAAATATTAAGTCTAAATTGTGACATAAATAATTTTTGTGTGCGGGAATGTAACTAAGTGAGATAATTATATCGTACGGTGATTACAAAAGTGACACAATAAAAAAAACATTAATTACAAATTTTAATTACTTGCCCAAATTACAAATCGACTGAAACCTTATAAACATTTCCAATGTCGAAACACAGATATAATTCAATTAAGTTGAAACACAGTTCTGTAAGTAAATAAGTTTTTTTCGTTAAGTCACTTTTTCTTTCTATATTTCTCATATTGCTATGTATGCATTTAAAGATTAATCGGACTTATTAGACATTAATAGGAGTTGTTTTTTATATTATTTTAGAATTTGTTTCATAAAATAAAATATACACAAATTCGTGCCACGATTGTTCTATCCGTATAAAGAAACAGATGGTTGTCAGTTTGTCTGTAAGAGGCTTCCATTGAGTCCTCACCAACCTTTTTTATCTTAAGCACGCTACCAATATTGTAACATGGTTGTGAAATTTAAATAAAATTAATATATACATGTTTTTTTGCTTTAAATTAGGGGTATCTTGATTTTAGATACACAATGTATGAAATTTTGTTTTTACACGAACATACACATAAACCTTATTACAAAAGGAATAGAGTTCACAATTAGTTAACGCCGTTGAGTATAGCACACGAAAGGAGAGATGATTACATAAAAAAACAGCCAAAACCTGCTTAGAATCTCTAAACAGAACCACATATATGAACAAATATACGATTGTAACGATTTATGATCAGCAAAAATTTTCATTTTTAATTCCAAAACCAACATTGTCCCATAGACAAATTAATTACTTAAATTCAGATCTACATATTATTATCGCTAATGTAAATAATAAATTAGTATTAACATATAAAAATTTACTACAAATTGCATTTAAAAAAAAATTTAGTCCTACCGTCAAACATCTGGAAATATCACCAGCGCGACTGAATCGATTAGTCTGAAGCTTCGCATAATAAACCTTACATTAGCTTAAGTTTCTATGCAATAATTTTTGGCATTTTTTTTTTCAAGCGCAAATTGGCATTATCATCAAGACTCATCTACGCAGTCGGGCTAAGTTATTTCGCTGTTCTGATCATTATTAAACCGTAAATCGATTTTAAAATCGATTCAATCCGCTGGTGGTACTACAATGATAGTACTACCGCTGTTAGGGCCCATGTATATTGCTGCTTTCTCCAAAGATTTGACGTAATCAACTTCTCTTATAAACCGCTCTGATTCAGAATCTTTTATATGTTCATCGCCATTCAACTGTACAACTGATACGTGTTCCTTCGTCTGTATTTCCTTATCGATTCTCGGTGGTATTGGAGATTCTGGTCTAATATACACGGTCTGAGTAGATCTTACTTTTCTAAACCTCATATCTTTTGGCAAAAATAAAATTTCGTCCTCTAAAAAATGCAAAGCTCATGTAAGATTTCAATGGACTAATAAGCCGTCTCCCTTCTTGATTTGCTTGTTCTCTAATCCAAATCAGGTAATTGACCT
>DWPR01000011.1:0-10601 GCA_018251815.1 Lycas argentea | reverse complement strand
TTGACCGATGTTCCGAATTAACAGTCATGCTTAGATTCGGCTTCTTTACAGTTTGTTGTATAATTTAAGAGCATTCTGTTTATCTATCACATCATTCAAAAAGCAGGATTACTCAAGCTTAACCATTACTACACAGTTGTGTTGAAAACTAAATTCCTGAGTTGACATTGTCTGCACTGTTACGTGCGCGGTCGTAAGTTCATCGCAACTCGACATTGTATTGCCACAATTGTAGTAGAAAATAAGACAATAAGTGAATAAGGTATGAGATGTTAACTTTAATTTTGAAGCTATTATATGTCTTAAACTGATGGTAGTATGAAATTTACGTAGAATAGATTTAATTAGTATTTGTTTATAGCTGTCAAACGATCAGACGCTTTACTATTTTATTTACCTGATGGCAAATGGAGTTATATTCTGGGATGATCGTCCGCGCTGTCTTAATAAGAGTTCACTATGTTCTGTTCACTCTTAACTTGAATACGCCCATATTATATACACTGTAGTTACTAAAGGATATGGCAGCGAAGTACAATTACCAAAATATTGGATAAGCCAACAACGATTTATTAAATATCGTATTTCGTGTACACAGTGTTTCATAATATTAACTTCCTTACGTACACATTACGTTATTCTCATAATCGATTCTAAAATTTGGTGTAATTACCGTTCGTCCGTTATTTTCTGCGATGAAATATATTTATCAAATATTTACGTCTACAATATGACATAATTATAAATATATATATAAATATATACCTACATACAAATATATATAAAAATAGACAGCGTTCTTCAAGTTTGCGGGGGCTGCACACAAGAATGATACGTTTTAATACGTACATGTGTTTTAATAGTAGTGACATGGAACAATATCCGCATATTGGACGTCACATGTAGTCTTTAAGTTGTAATTAACGTTTTGAAACGATACAAAGACAATATCGTAATGATTCATGTGATTAACTTATGTTTGAACGGAGCTAGTTGGTTCTCAAACCGGAATTGATTATGTCTTCAGTATCATTAGGAGTTCGTGCAGATTATTCGAGATGTTCTGGCTATTAATAGTTTCAAACGTACAAGATATCATTGCGTCGAGATTGCCCTAAAATTCTATAATAGTCTTTGCCATTACGCATAAGCGCTGTTTACATCAATCCCTCCAGGGCCGCACTGATCATTTAATTTTTATCGATGGCTATACGTTATAGATAGTATCTATGTACCCGTTACGTTCCGCATCTTGAGTGTATCGTGTGTGCACTATTTATATCGCGCGGAAAATTATTTGACTTTATTAGACAAGTACACAAGGTACACAGTTAATGGATAATGTAAATATAGTACCTACCCATAAACTATTTATAGGCTGGTGGTATGAATGTAGGTCTCTTAATATGTATTAGAGAAGACCTGAGCCAAGTAGTGCGAAAATTATGGGTTGTGATGATAAATATAAAATGTTTGTAAAGGTCATAAAATTATAACGTTTAGTTTTTATGCTTCGATTTCAATTTAGGCCGTCACTATTGAATCTACGTTGTTGCTATGATAAAATAGAGTCTCTATTTATCTGTCTTGTAATTTGTGTCTGTTATGCTATTAAAATATTATTATATTAAAATATCTATACTACAATGTTCATCAAAGCAGGACTATATCGCTACTGATGATTTTCTCTTTGATTTTTCAATGCGATTAACGTAAAACAACCTGTATATAGAGCAAGATGTTATACATTATTCTGTTGGCTGTTACTTCAACATTGTTGCACCAATGGTTTCAACGTGTAAATCGTTTCTGTACATTTACAAGTTTAAAATTATTCTGATATATTTATTTATAACGTCTACAGCCAAGAGCAATCTACCCTTAGTTTTTATGCTGCTGCATGTGACCCTATAGTCATTACTTTATGTTAAACTTTTTTAATTACAACACAGCAAGAATAGTATGTAAAACGTTCGCGTATTGCGTATAGTTTGAATTTATAATAATTATACCTAATTTAAATCGCGCGTCTGGCTCTAGTCTGCAAACGTGATTTGTCACACTAGACACACACACACACACACACGCACACGCACATAGAGTTGCCTATTTAGTGCTCACTGATGTATCCTAATTGTCTAGTCTATAAATTTTTGTTGTCTCACATTACAAATAAAGCTGTTTCGGTTTTAATATTTCTCAAATGAACAGCGGTGATTACATCGTAATATTATAAATTATGTGAATTGCAATGTGACCATCTGCAGTCGTGATATTTATTATAATTGTTAACACTCCGTCGAATCTGCTTTTGCCATCAGGTTTTGAGTTATTATTTTGGCAGCGTTTGATCGCGGATGCGTTTTGTCTTCGCTGTATGCCGCGCCTTGTTTTATACTACTAGTATTTATAGTGCCCGATACGTATCTCATTAGACAGTTCACAAAATTAGGTCGTTGACTTCGTGTACTTGTGTTTTTTTTAAATTGTTTGCTTCGGTTAATATTTGCAATCGTAATGGCATCATAAAATCACGTGGTAACTATTGCAAGCTTTTGTCGGTCTGAAAAAACTTTGTTATGTCGAAAATGTAAACCGTTTTGTTTTTTTGTTACTATTCAAAATAACCCCGTTAAAATAACGTCTCGACATCCGCGACCTAAAATGTAGCAACTGGCAGCCGGCTAAAAATGTGCACGGCCCAATTATTGCCTTAATGTCTGATCGCACTGCCTAAATCTGAACTTTAATGCTGTCACTGACCGACCTACATAATTTTTGAAGGAATGATGTATTGCTGAATGAGAGACTATCGCGTAAATTTAGAATTGGGCGAGAAATTTTTTTCGAGGTCAAGTGAGAGACAGCGGAGATTCGTTGATATAAGTTACGTCATAGGCTGCACGCGCGCCGTGAATGTTTTATTTTAGTGTTAATTGTGGACATACGTTCGGGGCCGACTGACATAAACTGTGTTGCCAACCAATTTATTTATGTTTAGTCAGTACATCTATACCTACAAAAGAGGAAACCGACTGACTGACCCAACGCACAGTCTAAACAGATGGATCTAGAAACATGAAATTCAACACACGAAATTTTTAAATATACTAATCATAAAGTCTAAATATATATCGAAACTGTTCGTGCTTGCTTTACATAAATCTTTGAATTAGGTACCATCTGGTAGAAAAATGAGGAGAGATAAAAAATAAATATGCTATGATCATGTTTTTTAATGTATTCGATATGGATTTTAAAACGTACCATTTACATCTGACACGATTTTTGAGTAGGTATCTGTGCAAACCGAATACAACGCTTACTATTCAATGTCAACAGTGTCAGTAATTTTACATTTACGACATCCAATTATTCGGCGGCTTAATCACTTATGACTTCCTATTATGAACATTAGATAATTTAGGTACTATTCAGCTTTATTAGTGGTGCTTTGCGACATGCTTATACAAAGTTCATAATTATGTATGATTATGTCATTATGTATGATACAAGTACAAATATTTACGAAGCGATTTGCCGCGCTCTGGACGATTTCATTCCAATGTAAAACCTCGATTAAAACTTTCCAATATATGCGTGGCTTAAACATTTATG
The DNA here is from genome assembly GCA_018251815.1 of Lycas argentea. NCBI lineage: Eukaryota > Metazoa > Arthropoda > Insecta > Lepidoptera > Hesperiidae > Lycas > Lycas argentea. Next base: position 6,983 of record DWPR01000011.1, on the reverse strand, counting down.
ATTTCTTTATTATTTTGAACTTTCCAATATATGCGTGGCTTAAACATTTATTATTTTATGGAATTGGCTGAAGCGAAATATGTAAAACTTATTGAATGAATAATTAGTATGCCATGAAACCAGGAAATAAACGCAGCTTACAATTGCGCTAGAGTAGTTCAAAACATCAAAGGGAATCATGATTATATTCAAGTTACGACCTTTTATGGGCTGATGCCCTTTACATTATATTGGTTATTGAAACGAGATACTATCGGACTGTTGTGACGTAGCCGCATCTAGCGTGAAATTAGCGTCTGATAATGGACGCGTTTCGTCGTGGAACCTGTTTTCATATTATCATTAGTTTACTAAGCGGTGGTGCTTCAACCAATGTCAATTTAAGTCCAAATTTTGATGTTTTATTTATGTACCTTTAGCTAGGTATTGAATTGAGGAAGCTAACGCCTGCCTTGGTTATTGATATTGAAGTTACTGGTAATTTAAGAAAGTGCTAGTAACTGGACTTGCATTAAGCAAGCGTGATAAAGTTTCTTGAGTAGGTACTCTCATTGCTTCGAAAGGCATGTTGATTCCTATAGTCCAGGTTCTACGCGTGGTTGAAGCCCTTCCGATAATTGGGATGTTTATTTCAATATGTGTCTTAACTTAAACAGCGTATCTTAACTGCTTCGTAGAATACCTGTAGAACGCTTTAATTACGAGTGGTTCGCTAACTTGCAATAACATTGCTAGAACTAGAAAAGTTACAGCAAAGTAGTTGTTCCCATATATTTACTGTGCGTCTCTCTCCGGAGTGGTCACGCGCTAGCGATCGTGGCACTGACCCTACAGTGGTTCCGTACTGTTGCACAATTCGTTTAATGCACTATTGAAATGTATGTTAGTTTGTACGTAATGCTGTTCTGCTTTTATTCCTCAATTACTTCTATTGCAATAATGCTGCCTCTGAAATTGTTCTAATTCCTGCCCCTGCCAGAGATTGAATGCATGTGCGATAGATATTTTGTTTGGCTGTTCGTGGCTGTGCGTGTGTATTACTTGTAGCTTCGATATTTTGATAGCGTAGCGTAGCGAATAATTTTTCCGTTATATATTGTAGTAATTGAACTTGTTTGTATACAAAACAAACATATTATTAATAGTGGTTCACTGGCATAGTGATTGGCTTACACACTTGTATTATATTGTATACGATTACAGAAATTACTGTTAATAATTTGGACTTTATAATAATTTGGACTTAATAAGGCGTATAATACTTATCAATTGATTTATAGATGTATAGGACATTTACGCCTATATATCTATATCTGTAGGTAGTAAGTTATTGTGTTAAGCTCGCGTGCGTAAAATCAAAACCATAATAAAATACTGAATCTCACGGGAAGCACGTTGCTTCAAGCAACCTCGTATTTCTTGGGTTCAGCGTTGAACAGATCGGGTCAGATGTTTATGGGACAGACAAATGTTTGTTTAAGGTTCTTGTTACTAGCTTACTATGTACGGAGATAAATGGCATGATTATCTGCAATTTTTGATGGTCATTGCAAATTTGCTACATGCGTATTAATACAGAAAAATATTTTTTTTATGACCTGCACGAAAAGCCATGCTATTATTTAGTTGTCTACATTTATATTTTATAATTTATAATCGTTTATATTTTATAATCGTGTTTTTTATCCATACACTTTCAATACTCTACATAATTTCTCCAACTCTGTGTGCTGTTCCCAAATGATTTCTAGATGTAATCGATCTTAAGCGATAAGACCGTAGGATCAGATTAAAACCCTACCAATGTGGAAGGCTTTTTAATTGTCTGCCTTACTTAGTTAACCTCCTTCTATAATAAGCCATGTAATGTTTCGACGTGTTTCGGTCGCAATGTCGAAGAGCCAGTAATAAGTGGATCTTTCGTTACCTTCTTTTATGTTACAATGTCCATAGGCGGCGGCAACCGCTTACCATTATGTGGTCCGTTTGCCCTTTTGTCGGATATTGACGCAAAAAGGCCGCCTATTGTACTGCCTGTTTGAATGCTAAACAGACTTAATCTAATCATGATTCTCTCTCTCACACATAATTGTTCTACTGCTGGGCTCGAGATTCCTCTCACATCGACAGAGTTATGATTGAAATGTACAATCAAAAGTATTCTTTATATTTGTCTCTGTCCATTGTTTTAGTGGGATAATATACCTAAGCCATGCTTTCACAAAATATGTGTGCGCTATATGTAGTATATGTAGTAACGTTATCTGCAGTTAGTTTTTGTGTAAAGCGGGTGAACACTAACTAGTATGTCTAATGAACATTTCCAACTTGGTCTGTAATTAGGTGTTTGCGGTTTGTCATTATACTTCTTTATCCCTTGGCTGGTCAATATAATGTCTTGCCCATTATTATGCATTAGTTAACACAACTGTATACCTGTCCATTTTATAATAATAATAACAAACTATTTATTGTACATTACTAAGAAATTAATAAGAAATAGTTAATATGTCAAGTTGTACAAAAGGCGGCCTTATCGCTATTAGTAAATTAACAATTAGTATTACCTATGTTGAGGGTGGCACAGGAATACAAAAGTGAGACTTCACAGACGTTCGCGACCCGATCCCCACGAGCAGTTCAGATGGTAGTGATTAATGATTGTCTGTCGAACAATAGACCAAGGGCTCGGTTCATAGCGGGCAGATACTTAGTAAAAGATAACTGATTGTTCTCTTCAACATTGGTTGTCCTAAGATTTTTGTGCGTGATTGTATGTGCCCATTCTGTCCGTGATACAGAGAGTTCTATTTCGTGTATGCGTTTATAGTTGCTTTAGTAAGAAATATGTGGATCTAGTGCGCATATAATTTTGTCTGCTACTACTGTTTCAGGCATGCATTGACGACAATTTAGACATGGTGGAATTCCTCGTGGCACATGGCGCTGATGTGAACCGCGGCGATAATGAAGGCTGGACCCCTCTGCACGCAACAGTCTCCTGCGGTTTCCTCAGTATAGCCAGGTAATTTAATTATTATTTACATACTTTTCACCGCATTTAATTTCTACTCGATATATTATCATGATGCACAGATTAATGCGATAACAAACTTTTTAAAACGCGTGCCGTTTATATTTTGGCGTGACTTATATTTTACTGTGAAACAATTCATCATTGAAATTAAAAACTAATATTTATTTTGAGTTTTTTATGACGAGATTAACTATTCAAAAATAATTGGCGTTCTTTTAACGCTTTTCGAGAGGCCCTCTAGTTAAACCGCTTAATTATGGCTTAGTGTAAAGACAAATGTTTCTTCTTTACGATAAGACATGAGATATTTAATAATAATAATTTAATAAGTGTCAACCACTCCCGGGGGTGAGGATGTGCCTGAGTTACCACTTCCTGTAGAGCCTATAAAACCTTTGACTTGCAGAACTCTACCCTTCTATCGGCCTCTTTAAATCATATCGATTTCAGTAAGTTTTAGGGTTCCGTGCAAATTAAACTCTTATTATATATTCGTGAATCTCTTAATTTGTTTACTTTGATTCGTTATTGCATATTGCTGACGGAAAAGTTTTAATCTAAGATATCTAATTTTTGGCTAAAAATGTTTTATGTGTGAAAATATACAACGTATTAAAATGATTGCTTCAGTTTTTATTATCGAATAGTTGTAGTATTAACACATCACTACTAACACCGGTGCGAATATTTTGCACTAAGACACCGCTCTTCTAATACCAACGTCAAACTCGAATGAGATTTTATGGGGTAGTTCCTAAGATTCTCAATGGATGGCGTATAATCTAATAAATTTAAATTAATTAATTTACAGAAACAAAAGCAATAATATTTTTTTAGTTACTGATGCTGGTAGAGCAAGCAATTATGTATAAAATGATATATATAATTTATGTCGAGTAATTGTGAGGTTTTTTCTAAAAAGGGAGGCAAATATCTGAGAACTTAACGTATTAATATCTATTATTATATGATAACATTCGTATTGACAACAAAAGTACATAAATAAAAAATAAATAAAGTTACGTTTTAAATATAGCGGATACACATAAGTGAGAGGGTGGTAAAGCCCTCTAAGTTCACCGTTCACAATTCCATCCTGCTTATACAATATCCTGCCTTCCTTTTGTGCCGCGAAAGGGTAACATTTAACAAAGATTTAAAGTAATAAAAATTGTGGTGACATGTAATTTTTTAACAAGTGTATTCGACAGTACACTTTTCACGTAATTAAACGAGCTAGAACATTCTAGAATAGCCTGGAACACGTTAACTAAATGATTTTGTCATATTAACCGAGATCTTCGTTGTTATCAATTCAGTTCTACTGTTTATTGATTGTCAACAATGACGTCATAGTTTTCTTTGTTCTTCGTTCACATCACCACGTCTGCTATCGCGTATCACAACGCCGCTGAACATTGATTTCTTTCCGACGGACTATATGAATACTTGTTTTGTAAATTTAAGACATGTATGAGTTTGGTTAATTAGCCAATTGCTTTCGAAATCGATTTCAAAGTGAGTAACGATAGGAGCGTTGTAAAAATGTAAGAAGAAGATTAATGTATTCGGGGAAAATGGATAGCAATAGTACCAAAATTATCTATAAAAAGGCCAAATTAAGACCTTACCTATATTGTGAAACAATTAAATCAAAGCACGTGGGTAATTTATTGAAGTTCAATATTATGACACGCATTTTGACGCATCCGACATACGGCTAATGATAATTTACTACTGTAAACAACGATTGACTCACTTGACCCGGTAGGTATGAGGGAGTTCCTGCAACTGGACCTATTCATTGTATTTTGTTAATTGTTCCAATATGATAATGTCATGTTAGTGTCGACGCACTGTTGTTCGACGTAAAATTATGTATAGTTTCGCTCCGTTATGCGTCAGTTATATTCATTCATGTCACTTTTGATCTTTTGAGATTGATGTACGATAGTAGGTCCTTTTTTGATGGCTTATTACAGTTGATTGGGGCTTAACGCCAAGCGTAATGTCCCGGGCTCGAATTTTTGTTATTAAAATCCCATAAACGTGTAAACAGACGGGCTTGATGGTAAGCTGTCATTGCGTCGTACCTACGTCATCTATGCGTTGTCAGCCAAGAAGGAAAGGGAAGTACCGCTTATCATTGGCCCTCGACACTGCTATCGAAACACTTAAAACCGTTTACAGTTGATGCTAGAAGGAGGGTGCTAAGCAAAGAGCCCTATTACTACAGGGAAAATGACGTTTCTGTGATATACTGTTAATATCTGTTAGACTGTTAGACATAAGGAACCTCCTTACCATCGCAAGTGACTGTCTGATTAATGAGATCAATCTCCTATCGTAATATAAGTTGTAGACTAGTTAAAATTAGCAAATTCCACGAACATTCACATACTCAGATGTGCAGGTTTCCTCAGGGTGTTTTGCATCATCGAAGCATGTGGATAAAAATATCACTATGAATGATATTTGAAAAATTAAATGTGCGTCTAGATTTAGAACTTTGGTCTCAGTTTCAATGTTGATGTCAATGTCCAAAAAACAAGATGACGGACAATGTTAAGTGATCACCACCGCCCGCCCATTGACGTTCTTAACACTAAAGGCAGAAAGCGGGATTTGACCCGGTTAATATTACTGGCCTTTCGACAATGCGACGGAAACATATAAAAACATTACACGATCGATTCTAGGCGGGTGGAGAGCCAAGGGATAAAATGTTATTGATATTACTGTTTGCACTATGCAGTACTTGCCAAAGACAGATTCTATAACAACGAGCGATATTGTTTACTTTTTTGGAGTATAAGTTTCGATTGTTACTTGTTTATTTACAGGTATTTACTGGAGAGCGGCGCTGACGTGGCAGCAGTGAACTACGATGGCGAGTTGCCTCTCGATATTGCTGAAAGTTATGATATGGAAGAGTTGTTGTTGAAGGCTATCGCAGAGAAAGGTAAGCAAAATGTTTCTATATCAAATTTCTAGATCTACACAAATCCTGTTAGTTAAATTGTGACGTTATTTAAATAGGCAGATGTCAAATTATTTAAACATTCTTATCTATATAACTTGTGTGACATTTGAATTCGATCTTGGAATTTGCATTATTTTAAATTAAAAAAAATAGTGACGATGAATACAATGAATAATTAAAACATCTATTTTAAGTTTCATAGCTGAGACTTTGTTACGTAAAGTTTTAATGACACCCGTACCATAACAGTTATAGAGCTGGTATAGTTTCAGAATTGGAGATTTGATGCAGATTGCATTGCACTCAATTCCCTCGATTGCGAAGCTAGTTATTGTCGATGAAACGAAATAAACGTCGAGGACATTGGTACTAGTTCGCGTTGAAACTAACTGAAATATCGCTTGAAGAGACTACAATGGCAAACTGTGTCCTGCTTCTTAGCTTGCTGATTTCTATAAATAATAATTAATAATAAGTAAAAGCTTATATTTCCACAATACGGGGAGCGTATGGATCCGTGACGTAGGTGGCAGGGTACACGCTAACAACATATTACCAACAACACTACTCAAGAATAAAAGTGTTAGTATAGTAGACCAGTGCCGATAGTTTTGAAAATGGTCAAAAGTACAAAAAAAATGTAACAGAATGAAACCCATTGGAAACGGAATAATATACAATGTAACAAAAAAATAATTACTTGCGATCTGAGCAATTTCCGGCAAAACTACAAGTCCTATGAAAGTTATATGAAGTACAAGTAATATAAGTTAGGTATATGAAAAAGTTGTAGTTAGTAAAAAGACAAAATTTATAACTTTTGTTCATATAATTTTTTATATAACCTCAAAATTAACGAGGTAAATTCAAATAACCGAGTTATTGGAAGAATTTTTCAAATCGGTCCAGTAGTTTCGGAGCCTATTCAATACAACGAAACAAACAAACAAATCTTTCCTCTTT
>DWPR01000010.1:0-10696 GCA_018251815.1 Lycas argentea | reverse complement strand
AACAGCGGTCCACTATTTTGTAGTTCTTTTTCAAAGTAGTTTCGGAGATGAATAACAAACTCCCTGGCCTGATTACCGTTTCAGGGATTTGATTCATATCTACATTACCCTCTTCTGGTTCAAATACAATTTTCACGTCCGGTTCCTCAGTCTTAATCGGTACTTGGATGTCATTTACTTCAAAGGAATATTCAGTATTGGTAATCTGGCTGTAACGACCATGTTCGTCCATGTTTTCCGGTACTTCTTCCAGTACTTCGATTTTCACTTCCGTTTCTATTGTTATATTGTCATTAGAAACTGGTGTATTGGAATTTGGAGATGCAGAAATCATTTCTTGTGAAGTCTGATCATAGTCTGACATTACCGGCAACGGTATATCAGCATTAGTTAATTCGGTGTATTCGGTCTTAATAGTGGGCTCCATGTCATCGTCCGCTACACTTTCTACTGAACATTGCGGAGGACTTGCATTAGAGACTTGAGTGACGCGTGGATCACAAGTTACAGGGTTTTGTGCTACAGTATTCACTGGTAATTGTCCTATTTGAACAACTTGGACTATATTCTCTGTTAATGGAGGTTCGAAGAATTCTGACGTATTATGATAAAATGGAAAATTAGACATTGCTTGAAATAAATCGTTAGATTTGGATTTTATTTTATCCGATTTAAAATTGTGTTTTAGCCAAGTATAGTTCATTTCAGCTGTGGTTTTTTTAAAGAATGTTTGAACTTGATCCCGAAGTCTCATGTATGAATAACATTTATCCAATATTTTCAATTGGTTTACTCTAGAATCACGAATTTCATGCACGTACGATGTATCGTTATCTACGGAGTGTAATGACGGCTGAGATTGTTTTACGTCCGACAGAGTCACAGCCGAAATTATTATACTTTCCTCTCCATCTTTTAAATTTTGATCGACTCTGCCGGACACGTCACCAAAACCCATACTGAAATTTGTTTCTTTAATTGCAGGGGAAGTGGCATCTTCTTCATCATAAATAGCTAATATTTCATCAGCTAAAGATTGCTCCGTCGGATCAGGTACTAAAGTTTTTTGTTCAATGTCCATAAACAAATTACATTCAGTTTCATTAACATTTGATGTAGATAAATTGGATTCTTTAATAGGCCAATCTTTGAGCATGGTGTGTACATCATCCAACTGCATTAAATGGTACTGTTTCATATAAGAAAATTTGATTGAATCACAGTAATTACACAAGTTTTTAAATTCCTTGCTGTAATCATGTACCGAAACTACAGATTTACGTTGATCAATATTCTTACCCTTACGATATTTTTTATAAATCACATTACTGTCCGTAGATATCTTTCGTTTTAAGTTTCTTCTAAATATTTTATCATTGGTAGTCAAACTTTTAGTAGAGTAATTGACCTTTAAATCTGTTTTTGAATATGTTGCTTTGGGTTTAGTAACGGTAAGGTTATCAGTATCTTGAAATTGAATATTCCATACATCTTGTATATTGGTTTCATCTTGGTGGACATAATCACCATTACTATTTTCTACCGGACACAGCACTTCTGAATGTATAATTGGAAATACATAACAAGTTCCAACTATTGGATCTTCTATAATAGACCCTTTCAATATAACTTTTGAATCACTCTCATACATAAGTGTAATATTCTTAGGACACGAAATCTTATCGACTTCATTTTCTATTATATCCTTATCTTCTTCGTCACATGCTTCATCGGTTTTTATTTTACAGTAATTAGAGTCGGATAAGCTATAACTTTTACTTAAAATATTTTCCACAACTTTATTTTCACTTTTGTTTTCGCAGTAATCGATAACATTTGCACTATTAGTTTTCCGAATGAAAATACTATTGTCACCATTGACATTATTCTTGATAATTAAATCGTTCAATCCCGTATCACATAGATTGCTATAATTTTCGTCGTGAGTTTCATTTAAATTCTTAAGTGAATCAGCCTCTGCGCACGGTAAGTCGCACAAAATTATTTTTTCTGCCGCCTCCTCAGTTTTGTTATGTTTTATACTGTGTTCGATTCCTATATCCTCAGAAATATATTTTTGAGAATCAATGTTTTTTATAGAACTATCATTCACTGTATATTGTTCTACCGTTGTATCGTTACATTTTTTAACAGTTGTTTTTTCACTATTAGACTCATTCGCAACTCCATCAGAGGCAATTATAGAACTTATAGATGTTTTGTGTGAATTCTGATACGACGATGATAGGTCTACGTTATTGACGATACTGTTCTTTGCATAATCATCTTCATTATCATCATCTGTGTCCAATCTTATAGATGTCATAGCATTTTTTATGGATTCATCAGTTCTTTTAAAACCAGAATCATGTTTATCTATATTTTTAGTGGTGGTAACTACAGTTTGTGGATCGGATTCAGATACATGTGAGTGAAATTTAGAAGACTCGTTGATTTCTGAAAAGTTTACATCACACTCAGTATTCACATTAGCGTTCGGATTATCCTCGTTATTACCATCAACTCCATTGGAGTATCTTTTTATATTCTGAGTGTTCATCAACTCGTGTTGTTCAGCATAAATTATTTCACTGCTGATATCTGTAGAGACATCTTGTTTAAAATCATTTGACTTTAATTCCGTTTCTAACTTATTTTTCATTAGCGCTAAATTACATTTTACCTCATTATTATTACTTCTGACTAAATTCACATTTTTATTTCTTCCATCATCTTCAAAAGTTTTATTTAAATCGTCCGTGTTGGTATCAATTGAATTAGGTGGTTCACACTTAAGCAAATGGATAGAGTTGGAATTCTTCGGAAATTCTGGAACATTATGTTGCGTATTACTATCTGGTGTTGCACTGTGGTGTTGTAGCTCATTACAATTATTTTGTTTATTAAAATCGTCAGTCGTTTTAGTCACATCCAAAGAATCTATCAGCGGTTGCTCATTAATTTTCATATTTAGAAGTTCTTCACCTGGCGAATTATATTTAACGCTATCGTCCAATTTCATGACTTTATGGTCTATCATATTTTTAGGTACACTTAACTTCCTCTTTAGCAGATGCGAAGAACAACTGATGAGTGAAGGCGTTGTTTCATTTGGCTTAAAATATTCATCGGCACTGTTGAAGAACTTGCAAACAATTTGAACCAGGCTAGGCACCCGATAAATAATATTTTCAACCAGCAAGTTTTCAATATCTTCCAAAATTATTTCAGAACTATTACTGCAATTATCATCATGATCACTATCATAATCTGTAGAAATGTCATCTGGCAAAATGTTATTATGTTGGATTTGCTTCATAATACGATGAAAGCACGATTTTGTTCTATACCAATCTGATTGACATTCATAGAAATCTTCATATTTTACACAGACTTTACATTGTTTAGATTCATATTTATCGTACTTTATACTGGCATTAATATAGTCTTCTGCCGGTTTTACCAATTTCACAGATTGGTCACAGAGATTTATCTCATTTAAAATTGATAATGATTCACTGCGCTTTAAGCTGCAACCTGATGATTCTATTTCACTCAGACATAGCACTTCACTACTTTCTAATTTATGTCCATTTTCACTTAAATTTATATTATCCGTTTCAGACGAATCTCTTTCACGTCTTTTGAAAATTTCTGAATTAATTATCCTGTCACATCTTTCCAAAGACACAAAACATTTTTTGCGTTTCATGAGTTGGTAATTTTTAGCTAACTCATCACATTTTTCAATCTTGAGTTGACATCTTTTAGATGATGTACATTTATTTTTAAAATCTGGCATAATAGTTTCACTGTCTGGTACAGAGGTAATAGGATACCCTATTTTAAAACCGGCAGCAACGAGTTTATCATCTTTTATTTCGGAAAATATTTCATCCTCAGAGGATATTTCTTTATGGTGTTCAGTGGTCTCAGTATCAGAATTCGTAGGATAGTCAATTGTGTTTTTAAGCACGATTTTTTTACAAATACCTCTTAAGTCATCAACAACATCGGTAAATATAGTTGTTCTTCGGTCCGGCAATCGTTCCTTTTCTATAATACTCAAATCCTCACATAAATCTTTCAACAGCGTTTCCTTCAGGTTTTCAAAATTCATTGGAATATTGCCGAATACCTCTAACGGAGGCTCATTGGTATGAATAGTTTTATAATTTGTATCGGTACACAAGTCTTTTAATAAAGTCTCTTTTAATTCCTTGATGTTCAATACGATGTCTTCAGGTGCACTTGTTGTTGGAGCGTCAACAGTAAGAGATTTTTTATTAATATCTATGGAATCATTTGAAGAGTCATCTACTTCTATAATTTCTACATTACTGTCTTTAATTGAACCGTTGGGACCCAGTAACTTTAAATCTCCCGTTGAAATTGTTTCACTGACGGATGTGCAAGATGTATTATTTACTTTAGGGATTTCATGTAAGTTCGTGGAAGATTTATTATCAGTATTGCATTTTTGAACTTTTACGGAAGATCTTTGAGAAAATCTTTTTTGGTGTTTATTAAAAGTATTATCGTTTAGGCCTCTTACCTTATATTTACCAAACTCCGTATTAAACACTTGTGAAACAGTATCTTCTTCGTCATCACTGATCAAATTAATAGTTTCAAGAGGTCCAATTTTCTCCTTTCGGGGCACTACTCGAGTTCTTACATTATTACCAGAGGCCGAAATAAGTTGTTGTATATTTAAAACACACCTGCTCTTGCTGGGTATATTATTCATTAGTACTGTCCTTATTGTCGGATCTTCAAACAAAGAGTTTATATCTATTTGTAGCTTTCCTGAAACAGTGGCTTTAAAACTATTTCCATTTGCTAACTTAACGCTGATACATCTTTTTAACGGATCGTCATCTTTCTTCCTAGGCAACTCCTCAATTATAATATTATCTTTGTAAGCATCAATTACTTTATTGCGGTCTAATATATATTGCCGTGGCTTTCCAAGTCTTGATAAATTTGAAAGGTTGTCACTATATGCAGATTTAGTTACATTTTTACTTACATGTTGATCCGACTCCCTATTTTCACCCTGTAGCGATTGTTTTGCATTTAAAGATATATTTTTATGTTGACTTACATCTGCATCATCATTCAAAACTATTGTTTCATTAAATACAGGAGCATCATTTTTTATTGGGTCACATGGAAGAACGGAGGTAACCAGTGAAACTGGATTTAAATGATTAGTACCGATAGTTTCAAAATTGTTATCTTTACTTGTTGTTTCTTTTGCGGAACTTTTTTGTTCAAGCAATGAGTTTACTTTGCAGTGATCTTTATCACCTGATTTACTTTCAGTATTATGAGAATTCCGTTCTATTATATTGCTCTGTGCGATGTCTTTATTATTAGAAATTTCTTTAGAGGATTGCTTAGTGTGGGTCGGAACAAGTTTGGAAATAACCGAACCTTGAAGGTGCTCTTCTATATCAAGATTCTGAGTTGAGAGAGGCGCATCAAGATTCTGGTCATTAATATATTTTGATACATTGTCCCTTTTAGTATTGTTTTTTCTCTTTTTCTTAAACCTTTTAGTCACTTTCAATATTTTTACATTCGGATGATTCCTTATTTTCTTAGTTTTTAGTCTTGCGTTAGTTCTACTATTTTTACTATCAAGTTCTTTTTGTGACAATGTAGATACGTTATCCAGGTTTTTATTAGACGAGCGAAGCCGTATACGAGTATTATTATTTCCATTATTCTCTTTAGAACAATCTGTAATCACAGTTTTGAATATGTCTTTTACTACACCGTGTTCCTTAAGTGACGTATCAGTCCCATTATGAGTTTTATCCAATATTACTTCCTTTATATTATTCTTTGAAACATTACACTCATTTGTAATTATTGCCTCATCAAATGCTGTTGAATTTTGCGGCTTTTTACTGCATTCCACTCTAATATTGCTTTGTGCATGATCTGGTACAGCTTTGAACGTATTTAGAGGGGTATAAGTCAGTGGAATAGGCTTAATGTTAATCAGTGTATGAGTTGGTGGAACAAGTTTAATATTTATTGGGGCGTATGTTAGTGGAATGGGTTCACCATTACTGAAGATATGAACTTGTCTATTTAGTATAGCAGTCTTTTTTCTTGTAATTCGTTCTTCTCGGGCTTTAAGAAACTCTTTTTTTATTTCATCTTCAGTTCCATTGGATGTTTTTAAAACAGCTTTTTCAGGTAAACCTCTCGTTTGTTTTTCTTGTACTTCAGAGAGAACTTTTCTCTCACAGATCTTACTTGCAGGGTATTCGGTCAACTTTACTTCAGACTTAGTTTTGTAGTTCGTTGTACGTTGCCCAGGTGAGAAATAAGAGTTAAAATTCGTAGCACTCTGAATTTTGCTGGAACCATTAGTAACATTTCTAGATTCTACAGATTTTTTTGGATCCGATTTGTTATCGGCAGTTATAGTATGGCATGGTGTCCTTAAATCATAGTTTTCTTGTACTTTGGGGGGCAATTCCTTTTCATACGATTTCTCATTTGATATACAATCTTTGATTTCGACATCAGTCTTAGAATAACGGTTAACTACTTCATCAACCATGGCACAATGTTCACTTAAGGGATGCAAGATCGATTGCTTTGATGCATTCCCGATGCTTTGAAGTCCGCATTTTGTAGAAGACTTTTCATGATCTATTTTATTAGCGGTACTTTGGAAGGAGCATGATGTATTTGTATTAAGGTTCTCTTGATTTTTTGAGAGAATATTCATATCAGTGTTCTTATTTAACACACAATCACTTATTTTTATATCAGTCTTAGGGTAAATTACATCTTCTCCCATTGTGCTGGTCTCTCTTAGAATATGTGAGGTCGCGTTCTGTAACACTTTAGGCCCCTCTAAATTGTCACTACGACTTTCACAGTTCTCGGATGTAAGCAGATTAGAGTTCTCTGTGAAAGTCGAAAGTACTTTTTGGTCAATGTTATTATTAAACACGCAATCGTTAGTTTTTACATCGGTATCAATGCAAGGTAAAACTACATCTTCTATCGTTTGTCCACGACTCGAAAGTACAAGATGTGATGTGGAATCCTTTGTTGTATTTTGAATGGTTGTATAATTCGTGTTATTATTATACCGATATTCTACACATCCAGATTTCTTAGGTTCATTAATATCACGTGCTATAGTATACGGCAAATTAAAAATATGTTTCTCTGGAACTTCAGACAACAACTTCCCATCCTGGTTATTCTTTGATATTGACTCGTTAATTTTACCATATGTTTCAGGAATGTGGCTAACTAAATTATCTATCTTCGTTGTTTCTTCATCAATACTACAAGGATCGCTTTCTTTATTAAGATTTGGCTGCACAGGAAAAGAATTTTCTTCCGTATGCGTGTTGTTAGCACCACTTGTAGTATAAAGTTGTGGATTACTATACACGTTAATATTATTATTACAAGTATTATTTATAGTAAGCGGAACAGTTATAGTTTTGCTAATAATCACAGGATTGATAACAGGGCTTGAAAACTGCGTACCAAACATTGATATGGTAGGTATAGCATTGACCGCCACATATGTGTTAGCATTCATACTACAAATATTTGAATTATTTATTTGCGGAATTTGCTGAACGTGTGTCAGTGTTACGCATCCTCTTGTAAGGTACAATTTGATGCAATTAAAAAATTCCATTTATATTTCAGTGTTATAAAAGTAGCTATTGTGCCGCGTAATCTATACTTATAATAAATCTGTGGAGAGGTCAATTCTGGACATGAAATATATTTTTACAATAACTATCAGGGGGTGATTAGGGATCAATACCGATGCCAAAAATGCAATCAGTAAAATTTTTGTCTGTATGTATAACCGTCATAGAAACAAAAACTTCTCGACGGATTTTAACGAAACATGGTACAATTATTTTTCATACTCATGAGCTGGTTATAATAATTTATTAAATGCAATAAGAGTTTAGAGCTATGTTGAATTTTCTAAGTAGCGCTATAGAAATGTATTATACAGTTAAAGTGCATAGAAATGAATTGTCATCTGTTTTAATTAAGAAAAACGTTGTAGCAAAATCCTGGATACCAGAAACTTCTATAACGTTCTCGAAAATTCGCGAAGTGTGCCAAAACGCACTTGGTAATAGCCTTTACCTTAGTCTTTTATAAACCCTTTTAATGTGAGAGGAGACGTTCCATGAAACAATTATGAGTTTTATGATAAGGATACTTTACATTTGGTATACAGATGTGTATAAAAATATATGTTAACCTTATCAACCCAGGCAGCTCAATACTCGTTGATAAATCCTTTACAAATCCCAACTAGTTTTTGATAGTAATTTTAATGAGTACCGCATTATTATAATGGTATACAATCGAATAGCTTTAATTCAATATTAAATGTAATGCAATGGTTCTTGTATATTATTATTGATTTTGTATTATGATGCTTGCATTTTTATTCTTGTGAATGTTATCGCTCTATAATAAATTGTTTATTTAAAGTACTTGGCGATGGGTCAATTGATTTTTTATGTCAAACATCTCTTATAGAGTTTCATAGACAATATTTAAATGTAAAGGCAAATGTTAACGTGTTGTCTATGGATTGAAATGTAGATTAATTTCGAGCATAGAGTAATAAAAGTATGATTTAATGTAAATTAATGTTTAGTACCAAGTGAGTGTTAAACAAAAAACATTTCAAAACTAAAATACATTCAACTGTATTCCAAACAATTACAGAAAAACAAGCATAGCGAATTGCAAGCATCTAACTTAATATATTTTAGCGGCGAAACCTGCTTTCTAAAGAAGTAACTGGTAACAAGTGGAAGACAGATATGGGACAGATATGACAGACAGGTTTATTGAACATAAGAATTTTACTTGGTTTATGAGAGACATGCCTGATAAACGAATTTGTAAGAAGTCATACGGCGCAAAGATGCTATTGTGAAAAGGGAATCTAATGACACGCATCTTTGTATGAATTACTAGAACAGTTTAAATGACCCTTAGCCGAGACATTTGATAGAATTCATCTGCATACTTTTAGTTATAGAAAGGCTTGTATGTTACATTAATTCTACCTTTGGGTTTTAGAACTAATATTGGTTCTTATAGCCACCCTTCCCTTTCTTAAAACATGTATATTTTTTGTAAGTTAACAATTGACGACGATTTTAGCTTTAAATAACAACAAATTTAAATTTGAAGAGAAAGAAAGCACGCTTTACTACAATACACAAAAAATATATTCAATAACACCAACACCATTAAACAGTAGAGTATCAAGAAGCATACCGATTCGTTCGAACAACTTTCAAAGCACAAGCGTTACAACAACTAATTTCGACAGGGATAAGATTAACATAACATTCCATAGAATACTCAAGACGCGTATAGCAACGGAAGAAATGCAACGGCGTTTGAAAATAGAATGCACGGTGTGAGGCGCGAAAAAAAAAGAAATTAAAAAATATAAACAATAGAGAAACACGCACGATGTTACTACCATGCAGTATTTGAACATATTAATATTAATAATATCGATATATCGATACGAGCACTACTCATGCCAAGTGATCTTTAACTTGATATAAACCTTTGATCTGTAGGACTCCGGCGCTATGTGACTGTTAAATACCTGAAATACACGATAGAATGCAATGCTCCGTCCTCGCAACACACACACAAAAATCACACAAATGGACAATGTACAAGAGTAAACAAATAATGACAAATACAGTAATGTGGATGGATGGATGGCGGTGTATTGTTAACGGTACACGGGTTTAAAAATACTTTTATAGTAAAATATACAACACTAGTGATCATTTGTATTAGTATGATACCAGTACTCGCGATGTATCGCACAGAGAAAATGACTCAATTCAAAATTTTTTCTTTGTTTTTTTAATAGGATACCTATACATATATTATATCGTGACTAAAACATTTCAAAACAAGAATTTTGTAAACAGCCCTTCATTTCGAAAGATTACGTTTAAGTAACCAGAAACAATTTCATAATTTAAAGCAAATTTTACAATTACTTAATTTCATTCTCCCAATGCGATTATTTTTAAGCTGATAATTCGTAAGGTGGATAGAAATCACGAATTATTAAAATGTATAAATATCGCGAGTACCTGTATCACATCAAAACATGTTTAAAAACATGAATATTTATTGATCTGTATATTTAATATCTTCGTTCAAATTACTGTGAACGTAGAGATGGTATATAGCAACACAGTGGACATAGATAAAAATGAAAATGTGTAAAATTTTAGTTTTGTACCTGTGTGCGTTACTGTATTATGAAATCCAAACCTTCGAATGTGGCTAACATTTAACTAGGATATATCCTTAGGTCATACTAATTGCAGTTAAAGACCGTGAATCACGCAATAATTAACCGAACCGGGCAGTGACACCAATAAGTTAAATTACTTTCAAAGAAAATTTGAAAGGCTTTCAACATTCTCCACGTGAGTATTTTGACATTTCTCTCGGACCTGGTAGAGTACGAAATATTCGAAGAAATCTCGCAACAGTACTTACAAAATTCTTAAAAGAATCAATTTTGTATGATTTACACTGACATCACAATTTTGTATGATTTACACTGACATCTCTGTGTATGTATATGTGAATGTATGTATGTATGTATGAATGTTTG
>DWPR01000009.1:0-11277 GCA_018251815.1 Lycas argentea | reverse complement strand
AATATAACATGGCATTTATTCATAGTGCTTGTATACACAAAGAGGCGAGCGGACGCTAGCGCATGCCGTCACGCGTTCGCCGCGCATACTGATCGTGGACGTGGAACCTCACTCAGGTAACCTGTGAAGAGTGATAGTTTATAGTCAATAATAACCTCAGAAATTTCTGTGATATTCAATTGGATAAAGTCAATATTTTTGTTTCCTTTATTTATAAAAAGGTATTATTTTTCAAAAAATTATAAGGAAAGTAGTTAATACATCGTAAACATGTGCTTTGATAAGCTTGTACAAAGATATGAAGTCCACACGATCTCTTGCGTTAAATTCTGATGATCCCGCCAAGACGATGAGGATATTGATTTTCCGGTTAGCGTATAATCAAATTCCTCCTTCGACAACGTGGTTTATATCGAATTCAAAAGCAAACCTGGCTAAAGCTATTACGACAACTATGTACTAATTGATTTACCACTAAATTTAGCACAAATGTGGTAGAACCAATCGCATTGAAGGGCGTGAAAAATTTAAAGATGTATACTTACATTACTTTCTCTTTTTATATGTGAATTGTTTTTATACAAATAAAATAAGCATGTACAAACAAGATTTATGCATCTTTGGGTTACGTGCCTTCGCCCTGTGTAAGGTACAGAAATATTTTTATTGCTCGGTGTACAATTCTATAATAAAATCCCAACGGTGATACGTGACTTGCCAAAAGGAATATTTAAGAAACGTGTAAAAGCACTATTCGTCAGGGTTGCTATGGCAGCTTTATTGCTAGTTCCACTCTGGTTAGGAAATATTGCTATAATAGATATATAGTGTTTTGTTTTATGTTATGCTTTTGTTTATATGCTAATCAGTTACTTCCACTGTTTATTCTCACTCATTAAAAAACACCTTTTCGATAAGGTAGTAAAAGTAAGAAATATTGAGTAAGAATGTCATATGATTTTAAATTTGAATTTTAAAATTTTATCACGTTGTATGTTGAAAGGTTTTTCGAAGTAATACTTTAGGTGATAGTAGACTAGAAAATACAATTAGGTAATAAGTGCCGGTTTTTACCTTCCAATCCATCATCGTGACATTGTGTGAACAACCTAAATACTGACGGATGTTTGTTTAGTGATGTACCTTTCAATGAAACGCTTTTATCTTCATCATAGAAACTTGGAAAGAAAAAGTTAATTAATTGTCTCATAGTAATAACCTTCTATCAGTAAGTATTCGTAACGTTTATGTGACAATTCAAACAATGTTAGGGTATAATTACAATGGAAATGATTTATTGATAGTTTTTTATAGCTATGTCAAATAAAAGAATTACCGTTTTTCGATACGACCTTTTGCTTTTTTTACTAGAGTCCAATATAACAGAAACCGGCCTTCAGGAAACTATAAGCGATCAATCAGCGAAAGAAGTTCGAAGTTATTTACTGTTAGTTATTTGTCTGTTACAAATAAATCAAGCAGAATCCAACGAAAATAAAATGTTTATACTTATATATCTACCTATAACCACTACTAAAAGTGCTTAGTAATTAGTCCTATTTTCTAAATACTAGACGTTCATTCAAGGCGAGAATGATGTATTTCTTCTAGTTTTGTCACGTTTTAATTACGCTAACAGCCAACACGTCCCGTAGGGAAGTAGGGCGTGATGCAGCTCCGCAAAGCATTGCATTTGGAGTATCGTGACGACAGTACGTCACGACTCCTAAGTACGTTTATTGAATATCTACAACTCGAGCTTTTGTTAGCAAAACTAATTAAGTTCTGTATTAATACAACATAACCACGGATAAGAGGAACGCACAAAAGAAGGTATTTATTTTGCTTTATTAAGTAATTAGCCACACTGACTGTAATTAACGCGGCGAACTCATAATCACAGACGAGCTTAAACATTTTCTGGTTGCTTCAGATATTTTTAGAAGTTGTTTTAGGACGCGGCACAAGTTGTATGTAGATTGAGCATTTCATTTCAGTAGCAAATATTGAAGTCAAGGCCATCTGAAGAAGAAACACAAATTGTAACAGTAATAAAACTTAATTTATGTTATCCTTATATTTACGAGTACATTTATATTCAAGTCTAAGTAGTCAAACATAGAATACATAACATTTTGCAAGAATGTTTTCAGTGTGAAAATACAACACTTCTGCTAACTTAAGATGTGTATGTAACACTTTAAATAGGATTCGTTAGCGTAAAGTTGCGACTTCGGCTTTATATATTATTAAACTTACGTCAGCAGTTATATTGGAGCGCGAATGGCAATGGTTTATTGATGACGTCATACATTTCAAGGTATTTAATTATACGCTACGGTGGCACAAATTGTAACCAAATCAGCATCTGATAAACCGAAGATGATTAATCTAGGAATTAAATGTTTTATAATTATTCAAATGATTCAACTAAACGGTGTTTATCATCTGGCGTAAAGATGATGTAAGATAAAAGTATTGGGTTTGTTTTTTACTTAGTAATGCGTCAATGTATTTTTGATACGAGTGGGACTTTAGATAGAAGGATATTTTTTAATAAAGTAAAACCAAAGCATGTTCGAGCGACTTTGCTGTAGATTACATATTGACACTTAATCGAAACCAATCTATCATAATGAAACCATTCGCGTGGAAGCCGAAATTACATGACCATGAGTGATTAAATTTCGTGCGAAATAGACAGTTTGTCTGCGTTGTATAGAAGTTTTTTTTAATATATATGAAAAAAATATCAATTTGAGTTCGGGATGTAGCGCAAATAAATGCACTTTACAACAACAATTACCCAATTACCCGAAGTTATATTTTACAAAAGAAAATCGAAATGATTTAATAATGTAATATTTGATTGTTATTACTGTCCATTATTATTGATGTCTACAATTATTGAGGAAAAAAACTTATTACTTTTACAATAAAAAAGTTTTTTTCAATACATAGAACTTCCTAAAGCTTGGTTTAGATTTATGTAATTTACATAAAACATAATTATCTTACCAAATTTACGTAGTTACATAAAAAATACAATTCTAAATTTCCGCAAAAGAGAAATATGAAAAGTAAAGTAATTTTGCGGTATTTGCAATATTTTAAAAAACTAATCAATTTTAATGATAACATAAAAAAGTAATAGAAGTATCCGTAGTCAACAAGCAGGTAATCAATTAAAGTAAAAAATAAGATGGGAAAGGAAAAAATAAATTAAGTTAAAGTTTAATACATTCACATTCCCTAACTCGAATTTCCTATTTCCTAGAATACATGATCAAGACTACAAACAAAAGTCATTTCGTCTGTTATTTCGAAACTCGAATCTTTAAATTTTTGCTTTTATGGCAAGATTTTTAAGCTACGTAATCGCTTAAACAGAATTAAGAAAAAATAGTTCTACCATATGGGCATATAAGCAATGGAATGATTTGAAAATATTTTTATTATTTCAAGCAACAAACTTGTTATCAAAAACGTGTCTTTTCAGAAAAACTATACATCCATAAATTAAAAAAGTATTTTTCGGAAACAATATAAATATAAACAATTGCACTTTTTAAGTAGATCACTTAAGTAACCGAGAAATAAAATAATAATAAAGTATAAAATCTTTGAATGCACGATTTATGACAGAGGCACAAAAGTTAACTCAAGAGTTGCTTTATTAAAACCATTGCATTGTATGTATTGTTGAAGAATAAAGGCTCGGAATAAAATAAAAGTGTTAAGCTTAATCCGTCAAAATATTGTTAACTAAGTAAGCATATTGTATAATACAAACATCGTGCCACGTACCACTGAATATGTACTTTACAAAACTGATTAATATAAAAATGCAGTTTTTATAAATATTCGTTAACAAAAGATTTTGAACGGCCTCTTTGCATAGAACAGTTGTGGTTACAAAAGCTAGAATTCGATATCACTACAATGACGAGTAGTTACGACAATGTCAATTTGTTTCCTGGTTACTCAAAGTGCATTTTGTAGAGTAGAATGCACCGAAATGCAACGAACACCGTTTCGACTAAGTAAGCAATTACTGATTCGAAATGAGCGATGTGCAACTGTGTGGACGTTTCTATACAAGCGTCCTGCATTGCGCCAAATTCTTATTGGTTTTGTTTTAGCTATTCTTTAAATCGAAGCCTAAACAACAAGACACTTGGCGCAACTGATTTAATTTCTATAGTGTGTTTAAATTTAACATAACAAAATAATCCTAAAACAACACATTCCTAACAATACATCATGAAATGTGAAAGGATTGTTTCAATAACACTCGCGGCAGCCCTAGATTCTGATATACTCAATTTACATTTTTCAGAGCGATAGAAAAGTCTGTATTGGATTAAGTAAATTATGTTGCAACGAAACGATAAACCTGTTCCGATGTCGCTTATTGCCGCGAGGATAGGCGTAGATACACATCACTTTTGCACATGTATTAGATCCTAAATCGATTGTCTTAATTTGGTGGTAGAGTGCAGGCAGTCACTACATTCAGGTCAGATGTTTTTTTTTAGTTGATAAATAAATAAGTTTATTGAGTTACATAACCGAGCACCGGGAACACAGAACTGCTCCAACGCCCTGGCGGCTCTCACTGCGACTGGATTTAACAAATTAAAGGGTGATGTATTAATTGACCTTTGGTAAGTACTATTAATAGCTCTTTGCACCTGACTAACATACTTATACCAGTGAGTTGGTTCCTGCACACACATCTTAGTCAGTACAGAGATAATAACCCTATGGATGCGCTCAACCTGGCCATTGCCCCTCGGAATGCCTGTAGTTACTGTATGATGTACGATACCCTCGTCTTGACAATAATCTTGAAAATCTTTGCCTGTAAACGCTGTACCCTTATCTGTTATAATCCTTGAAGGGTTACCAAAATCCTTCTGATGCAGCTTTATTTTATCTACGGTTTCTTTAGCAGTTACGGTTTTAGTGGGATAAATCCAAACAAACTTAGTATAGGCATCAACAATAGTCAAAATGTAATTATATAATTTCTTAGTAGCATCCAATGGACCCAAGTGATCACAATGGAGCGTTTCCAGTGGGAGTTCTCCTTTGTCTATGGGACGCAGAAAGCCTTCTTGTTTTCCTTCTTTCTTACTGGACAGAATACATGGCACACATCCTAAAATTACTTTTTCTATCTTCTTACTTAAATCTTTTATGTAATAATCTTTCTCTATTATATCAATGGTTTTCTTCTTCCCGAAATGTCCTACTTCATGAGCTCTTCTTATAATTTCAACCTCCATCGTTTCTGGTATTACTAACTTCTTCTCTACGCCTTTATAAAGTAAATCATTTTCAATGTAGAAATCTTTATATTCTTTTTCTGTTAATATTTCTCTAATAACATTTAAATTTTCATCATCTTTTTGAGCTTTACAAATTCTTGCATGCAATTCTGAATGTATTAGATAAACCTGAGGAGGGATTCTGCTTAGTGAATCTGCATGTGTCATCTTCTTTCCAGGCCTATGAATGATTTCATAGTCAAAATCTTGAAGGAACAAAACCCACCTTGCTACTTTTGCCGATACTTCCTTTTTATACAAGGTTTTCTGGAATGCTGAACAGTCGGTCTTGATTTTGAAGTGAATTCCAATTAAATACTTTCTGAACTTCTTCACTGCTTCAACCACTGCAAGAGCTTCTAGCTCATAGCTATGATATTTCTGCTCTGTAGGGCCAGTTTTCTTACTCATGTAGTGTACCGGGTGTAGTTTTCCATCTTGACTATCCTTTTGCATTAGAATTGCTCCATATCCAAATTTGGATGCATCGGTATGCACTTCTGTATCCAAACCAGCCTGAAATATCTTTAGCACTGGTTCACTGCACAACTTAGTCTTCAAAATTTCAAATGACCTTCTTTCATCTTCTCCAAAGTAGAATGATTTTTCCTTTTTTAATAAATCAGTTAGGGGTCTAGCTAGAACAGCATAGTTTTCAATATACTTTCGAAAGTATGAAGTTAGCCCCACAAAACTATGGACTTGCTTATTTGACTTAGGTTCTGGAAAGTTAGCAATAGCTTCAGTCTTGCTAGGGCACGGCTTTACAGTACCGTCTTTAACAAGGTGACCCAAATATTCTACCTCCCTTTGCAACAGCTGACACTTTTTCCAGTTAATATCCAACCCATACTCCGAAGCAACCTCCAACACTTGTCTGAGTCGGACTAAAGCTTCATTTTCATCTCTAGCCAATACTACTATATCATCAATGAATATTAAAACTATTCCACTTGCAATTAAATTTCTGAATATTATGTTGATATATCTACTAAAATACTTAGGACATATTGACAGTCCAAATGGAGCTCGTAAGAACTCGTATTGCCCCTCTGGGCTGCTAGTCACAAAAGCAGTGTACTTTACGGAATCCTCATCTACAGGTAAGTGGAAAAATCCATTCTTCAAATCTAATGTACTAAAAACTCTAGACTTGCTCAATTTGTCAATATGATCATCTATAACTGGCAAGGGAAACTCATCTTTAACCATCTTTTGATTTATTCTCCTATAATCAACACACACTCTGTGTGTACCATCTTTCTTCTTGACAAGAACTAATGGACTGGAATACTCAGAATAGCTAGGCCTAATTATTCCCTTCTGTAACCATTCTTCTATCTGACTCTTTACAACTTCTTCTTCTTTGATTGCTAATCTTCTTGGACGCTGAGCTATTGGAATGTCATCTTTCATAATAATCTTTAATTTGATCGGTGCCTCCTTAGTCTTTAAGGGCTTGTAATTGTCAACGAGTTCTTGAACTACAGGGATATGAGAAACAGGCTCCTCGGCCTGAGTCGGTAAACCTAAGAGACACAGACTGTAATCATCATGAGGCATGAGTTTGACTGCACCTTTATCCAACAAAATAGTAGCCTCGGCCAAGAAAGATTGACCCAATATGACCTGATAGGGAATAACATCTTGTGGAACAATATAAAAACATGTTTCAAAAGTATTACCATCTACTGTTATGGATGTGGTAAACTTACCCATCGTACAAACCTTCGTCGAGCCCAATCCAGTGAGTATAACTTTATCTTTGACATACGACACACCACTTAATTCAAAAAACATATTAGATGTAATTAAATTATAGTCACAACCTGTATCAATTAGTGTATCTATCATAACACCGCACATTTTTATAGATTTTACCGATTTGTTAGTTTGAAAACAATTATTTACGTTTAATACGTTTACGCCATCCGCCGTATTCACGCACATCGATTGTCCGATTCCGCTCGAAGTTGTTTTGGTGTTATTATGGCTGCCGCAATCTTTGCTTAGATGCCCGAATGTATTGCAGCGAAAACATTTCACCCCATTCGGACATTTGTTTGCGAGATGATTTTTTCCACCACACTTAAAACAAACACGGCCGGACTCCGATGACTTACTGTTTATAACCTCCTTCGGCTTCGACTTGACGCCATCATATTTAAATTCTTTTTCTTTTCTTATTTTCGACTTCATATTCTCATATATAGCGAGTTTTTCTTTGAGTGCGACGAACGTAGTAATACCGTACAAAAGGGCTTTATTGCTTTCGTAATCCGGAATTCCGTCCACAATGTATTGTATAGTGATATAGTCGGCAAACTTAGCTCGTTTTCCTAACTCGCGCATAATAAGCATATATTGATACGTCGTTTCATCTTTCCTCTTCTTGCGTCTTGACATCAACTCGTGCATTTCTTTTACATTTAGAGAGTCGGGGAATTCTTTTTGCAAAGCCGCCTTTAATTCGTCAAACGTTTTAAAAGTTTTCTCCGACCTCAGCCACAACTCTGCTGTGCCCACGAGAGACCTTCGTGCGATTATGAGTGTTTGTTGGGCACTCCAGCCGAATATTTCAGCGTTGTCCTCGATGTCGCTGACCCACTTGGCCGATGAATAGGCTTTGTCGTCCCCACTGAACTTGCTGACGCCGCATGTTGCATCGAACGACATGGCCGACGCTCCCGCCGCCAACGTTTCACTGATTTCTTCTTTATCCGGAGCCATCTTCTTAATCTTAATTGGGTTATCCCGGACGAGCCCCCAAAATTGTAGCGGAAAATCTTCTTAATAAAACTTTTGTCTTGTTTTCAATCAACATTTATTACTTCTTTTCGTTTTACACTTCTTTTCATGTTATTGTGCATCGTTTTTGCTACACAGTTCCACGTCTTCCGGATATCCCATCTCACCTCTTTTTTTTAAAGCAAAAAAGAGACAATAATCTTTACCAGCGACAATAAATTTCACAGACTGCCCAATTGGCATAGAGTACCAAAATATAGATCATAAACACGGAAATAAAAATAAAAACACCTACATATATGTATATCTGTCCTTGACTTATATAACTTAATTCCTTGGTCGAATCTTCTTTTTTTAAATAAACGTATTCTACAAAAGTTAAAAAAGAACAATAATTTAAATAATAAGCTGCTGTGTGCAGTGTGATGTATTCCCAGAATGCTGGCAACATTACCTCGTTGAATCGCTAAGTTAATTAACTAATTGCAATCATTATTACAACCCCTAATATTTCCACTGGTCAACTCAGGTCTTCTTTCATATTTGAGGGTGATTTTAAGTCTACCTTGCTAACCAATTGCGGACTGAGAATATTACGAAGACCTCTTAGATGTGTCAAGTGAAACTGATAAGAACGCGGTAAAAAGGATCGTCCGACAAATTAAAAAAAATATATAGCTGATGTGTGTTTCTTATCATGATAAAAATTAACTGATAAAACATAACCGTAGGACAAAAGTGGTTATTACGTTAACTTTTCACGTACAGGTCAAAAGAACGTTTCTTTTTCATGATAGCGTGTTGACAATACATTTTTAATTCAGTCGTGTACCCTTCATAGTATCAAACGAACGTTTACACTGTAAACATTTTTACAGTACGCTGTAAAACTAAATTACGATGTTTTGGGTACAATAAACGTATTCGCCGAAACATGAATCGAAAGTTACTGGTGATGTAGCTGTATGCAATTTAACCATGTGACCAAATGACTCACGTACAAAATGCCCAAATTCAATTGTTGTGCGCGTGTATGTAATAAATGAATGTGTCATTTGTAATCAATGAATTATCTTAATCAC
Organism: Lycas argentea; assembly: GCA_018251815.1. Taxonomy (NCBI): domain Eukaryota; kingdom Metazoa; phylum Arthropoda; class Insecta; order Lepidoptera; family Hesperiidae; genus Lycas; species Lycas argentea. The sequence continues at coordinate 2,114 of DWPR01000009.1, read as the reverse complement.
TTGCTTCGGTGGAGGAAATCATCGTGAGGAAACCTGCATAATTGAGAGTTCTCCATAATGTTCTCGAAGGCTTAATAAGTCTACCAATTCGAAATTGGACAGCTGTAAATAATGATAGCTTAGCAAATCAATGCTTAAAGTTAATTAATTGTAAAATATTATAATAGGTTAGTTTGAATATTTTAACAAATTTTGACGGCAAAATAATATTTTGTTTTTTGATGTCATTGTGTTTGATTAATATTCTGCCGTTGGCCGCAGGGTTTACAGCTTTACGCAGACAGTGATTATAAGTTCTGGATTACATATTACTTTATCATCAAACATGAAACAAAATTCTAATAAATAAAGCTAGTTCCTAGTTAGAAAACTTTATCGTTTGAGCGTGTATAATTTGAAACTATACTCGTAAACGCTGTGCTGCCACTTCAACAAAATAGGTATGTTTCGAAATACATCGTGTACACAAAGAGAAATTTTAATGACCGCATGAAGCATACTATTTAGTATGATCACAAATTGTGATGTATTTGGAGTGTTTTCTATGTCCATATTTGAGTTCAAACCAATCTTACTCACACGTTTGCTCCCCGCTGAAAAAGAGACGAGGGATTTTCTTTTGGTATTCCGTAGCATATTATTATGTAGTTGTATGTAGATATAAAACTATATGTAACAAACTTTATAGCACATGAGCTATGCCCGCGTTGAAATCAATTTGTCACAAAGTTAACAAAGATTTACAAAGAATTTCGTAACAAACATGTGTATGGTGACGTATAATCCGATTTAAATACTGACCGAGTGTGTTTGATGTTTGTGGATGAGAAACATTTAGTCAGTCATATTACACCTACGAAAGTTGTTACAATTAAATAAAATTGCCTTAACCTATCGACATCATCCGATGTTACTGTTGTTAAAGTAGGAATTTTATGGGAAGGAATGATATCGCACTAAAATGCAAGAATATTGTAACTCAAAATACATCGAACTTGACATGACACTTTTCTCAAACGCAAATTTTACGTTCCATAAGTCATAGCAATCGACATTGGAATCATGGAAAAAAAAGGGTATCACATAAAGCATACATTTTTGTAATTCTAATTACTTAATTAGAAGTGATTAATCAGTATTTCGTTGACTCTGAAAAATTATCGATTTTGAGTTGTTATGGTAAATGTTAGTGCGCTATGCGATTACATAGTAACTTCAATAACACGATGGAGGCTCGTTTCGGTGTCTGAAGGTGAGCGCGTGTTGGCCGGAACCCAGTGATGTCATCGGCTCTGCACCTCGGTGTTCTACGAATCTCTAAGCCCATATTATTATTCCACGTTATCCGCCTCGCTATCTTTATGTTCTTCAGTCCACTTTAGCTCAAAATCGCAACCAGTTTGACTCTTTTACCTTTTTTGGCAACATCTAAGTAATAATTGTTATAACCGGCTTCGGTCATAAAATATTCTCGTCTTGGTTGAGTTTCAAGGCAACACTAAATATTATTTGCTGAGGATATTTTTAATACAGTTTAACGTTTAAACTTATAAATATTAAGGATTTGTACAGATATCGATAATTACATGTTGTTGTTTGGAAGGCCACCATCGTACGAAATCGTAAATCTATAAACGCACACAAACCAAGATCATTGCACACACATTGATGTTACAACTGGTCAATTCACTATCGATATAGTTATTGTTTATGAATAACTTCCATTTCCGGTCGCATGACGGTGAAAGTTGCTCTTAAGCCACATCGAGAAGACACACACCCGTACAACTTGAGATAGTACTATACGCTGCACACGTGCAGTGTTGGTGCACCTGCAATATTGACTGCTCGCAAAATTACTAAATGCAAACCCTACAGTTACGACGCGTAAGGACAGCGTAACTGGTGGCAAAACTTGTACACTACGTCATGTATTTACGTACTGTTATTATTCAACCTCTCTAGAGCCTATAGAATCTCGAGGTCTACTCCATGCTGCTTCAATGTGATTAGTGGCCGGCCCAAATGTCGGAAGTATTTATGCCTCGAAAACCTCTGACAAGGATTTGCGATTGCTGTCTAAGGTTAGTTGAGAGCGACGGCTAGTAAGGACG
>DWPR01000008.1:0-11335 GCA_018251815.1 Lycas argentea | reverse complement strand
TTAATTTCCTTCATAGATTAATTAAAAATTCCTTGATTTGCACAGATGAAATTTCCCTAAGACAGCAATAACCATAGTTCTAGTGCACTTATTACATTGAAATAACGAGATGCCTAGATATACTTTTATGAAGCGTAAACTTAATTAAGGAATCATGATTAATATGCCGTCAACATGTTTCATCTAAAATATATCAAATTGGCTAGTTTCTCACACAATTTTAAATAGCTGGAAATTCTATAGCCTGTCAAGAAAGTCATGAAAATAATAGGGGCGCCAAAATCGCGCATGTGGCCACCCTATATAGTACAACAAGAACTGTCTTGATACGTTGTTTATTTATAAATAAACTTATAATCAATGTGTACATTCCGTGGTTCATGAGGTGCTGTCATAATTTAACGTGGATGACCAGGATCGAATTCTGATTATTATTAGCTTCATCCCACAAATTAGTTCCCGTGAATATCAATAACATTAAACAAAATCAGCAGGTACTTACAATGTATCCCTTCAATAATTTAGGCACGAAGGGTAACAAAATAAATAGTGCTTTATTATTTAGATGTAAAATATTTATTGTTACTGGTTAATATAATAATATGATAACAAAAAATAACCACATATGTTCATTTTAATATTTTTTTTTATGAAATTCAATTAAACTTTAACAAATACTGTATGAAATAAAAACCTTATAGTATCAAAATTATTTGAAGTGAATAGAAATTAGTATTAAAATGACAAAAATGTGATGTATTGAATTTATGTTATAATAGGAGTGTTGCAATAAACAAATATTTCAGTTCCATTTCATGACTTTTTTGAGAGGCAATAATGAGTTCTTAGCAAAGATAAAAAATAAAGGAAATTGTATCGACCACAGAGAATGACAACCAACTATAGACAATAATTTAACGTGACAGTCTTGACTTTTTTCTCTCTATGATTTTTATTGTCTATGTATCAATCGCTCACTTCATTTCAATAATCAGTAGTTCACTACGGATAATTTTTCTAAAAGAATAAAAGTGCTTTTTTCTTTTGTACTTTTGTTTCGTAAATTATCAACAAACTACTAAAATGGTAAGGAAGACGTTTTTCTTTTTATTCTTAGCCGCACAAGCCGCGTCTCATTGTTAAATGTAACCCTTAAAATGTGGGCCGCTGAATGATCCACACATGTGCATTAATTTCCCTTTTTTGTTGAAACTATGTACAGGTGTCCCTAAATCCAATAAGGATATTGAAGAATGAAGCAGAAGAAGAAAAAGCCGAGGTGGCTCGTATGTCAAGTTTCATCGGAGCCATTGCTATTGGCGATTTAATAAAGAGCACTTTAGGGCCTAAAGGCATGGACAAAGTGCTAATTTCTTGTGGCAGAAACGCCGGTCAGGTAAGTTTTGATAGTATACTGTATACAATTATAAATTTCTAAAATATTAAAGAACCAAACATTTATGCTATTTCACAAAACAAAAAATGTTATTTTCAGGTTGAGGTTACAAATGATGGAGCTACTATTTTAAAGTCTATTGGAGTTGATAACCCTGCTGCCAAAATTCTAGTAGACATGTCCAAAGTCCAGGATGATGAAGTGGGTGATGGCACAACTTCTGTTACTGTATTAGGTAAAGTTTGTAAAAAAATTGTTTTTTGCCTGTTTACTGGTTGGTGGCATTATAAAATTACTCAGACTAAAACATCATTTGATGCCCCACAATATAAATATGTTCGACAAATTTTATGTTTTTATCAAGCAAATACAAGTAAAGTAGGGAATGTAAGCTAGGTGTTAGTTATATTTGAAATGTTCTAATTATAAGTCCTGTCATTTGATACCCCACACGGTACCATTCAAATACTTTTTATTTGTTTTTATTCACAACTTAATTGCCTCTCGAGGGCGCCATATAAGATTAAGTGTATCATCACATATCCTATAACACTTGGACTATAAAGATGTATAAAACGATATCTCAATTATGTGAACCCATCCAGGGTTTTGGAAGCTCTGAGCTAATAAAGAATATAACAAATGTACAAACAAACAATATGTGCGCGAAAAACATAACCTCACCTTACAGTTCGATAGAAACTCATAAAAGTGATGAATGAAATTGTCTGTGATGTATTTATTTGTCTCATTTAATTAGCTAATTTCTGTCTGATGTAGTTTGTAATACATTGTCAAACTTAATGACTTATTTAATTTCCAGCTGCTGAATTACTGAGAGAGGCTGAAAAGTTAATTGAGCAGAAACTTCATCCGCAAACAATAATTGCTGGCTGGCGAATTGCTGTGGAAGCTGCCAAACAGGCACTCTCTGATGCTAGTTTTGACCATGAGAAGAACCTCAATGATGCTGTATTTCGTGCAGATTTGGAGAACATTGCACGTACAACACTAAGCTCCAAGATCCTGTCTAACCACAAAGAGTATGTACTAGGAATAAAAATAGAGTTGATGGGCTAATTCCTCCTGTGATCATTGAAATCCATAAATATTCAAGTTGCCATATAATTATTTCTTTTCATTCTACTAGATACAACAATAATATCAATATTTCAGGCATTTCACAAAGCTTGCTGTAGATGCAGTGCTACGACTTAAAGGTTCTGGCAATTTGAAAGCTATTCAAATTATTAAAATATCTGGTGGTATACTTGAGGAATCATTTTTGGACGAAGGATTCTTGTTGAACAAAAAGGTATTATCATCATCATAGTTGCTGAACAGTCCCAAAGCTTATATTTATAAAATACAATACAAAACAATATTATTTGTTCCAGGTGGGTGTACATCAGCCCAAGCGCATAGACAATGCAAATATTTTGATTGCAAACACTCCTATGGATACTGACAAGATCAAAGTTTTTGGTTCAACAATCAAGGTGGACTCCATGGCAAAAATTGCAGAGTTAGAGGTTGCTGAAAAAGAAAAAATGAAGGATAAAGTCAATAAAATCTTAGCTCACAAGTGTAATGTGTTCATCAACAGGTGTGTACTGTATGAGAAAATAAGTTTCCATTAAGCTTCTTACAAAAGTTAAAGTGTAAATGACTGGCTGACCTCCAGAAAATGGTGGTTGCTACATATCACAACCGATTCAAAACCTTTTTGAGATAACTAGTTAGCTGGCTTATTATTTGTTTTCTCTTGAATATAGCAATTTTAAATTTTATCCAAACACATAGTAAAATTTTGCCAATTATACTCTAATTGTATTTTTACAGACAATTGATTTACAACTACCCAGAACAACTTTTTGCCGATGCTGGTGTCATGGCTATTGAGCATGCTGACTTTGATGGTATTGAACGTCTCGCTTTAGTCACTGGAGGAGAAATTGTATCTACTTTTGACTCTCCAGACAAAGTTAAATTGGGCCACTGTAAAGTTATTGAACAGGTGAACAATTATTTTTAAGTACTCATTATTCAAGATTGTTTTTTTGTAAATTACATACATTATAATTGTAAAATACATTCAAACAAGCTGTGCCTGCGTTTTTTCGCACGTAAATCCGAATCCCGCTGGATTTCCAAGATAAACAGTAGCCTTAGCTATGCACCTTGTCTTCAGCTATCTGCTATGTAAAGTCCTGTTAAAATCCATCCAGCCATTCTAGAGATTACCCGGAACAAACAGAGATTTAGAGAAATATTGAAAAATTATTTCAGTATATGTAGCGTGTGAGTGTGTTTATGTATATGCACTTAGTTAAAAGCAGTTATTTTCATTTTCAAAACTCCAATCTAATTTAACTCCAAATTAATTTAAATTTAATTTGTATAGAGTATAGTTTATTGTACGGGAATGTCTTGTAAAAAATGGCACAGACAAGTTAATATGACTCATGTTGTGTTGTAATTTGAAGTTAATTGCTTCATCTAAACCAAAACCCAGCCATCTCAGTCCTCGAGATCACCAATTTCATCATATCAGCAGAAACAGCACCTCTGATATAAGCAAGGGAATGCAATTGTGTTTTGATGTTGTAAGACATAGTTATTTTCGATTAGGTGCTGATTGGTGAAGAATCATTGATTCGTTTCTCGGGCGTAGCCCTGGGTTCTGCGTGTACCGTGGTCATTCGTGGCGCCACTCAGCAAGTCATTGACGAGGCGGAGCGGTCCCTCCATGACGCACTCTGCGTGCTCGCCGCTACTGTGAAGGAGCCTAAAGTTATATTTGGTGGAGGTGAGTCTTAATATGAAATTAGAAAGATAGAAAGAAAGTTGAGTGAAGTTGTCTTAATATGAAATTAGTTATTTTTCATCTGTCTGTACATTTTTTTTATTAAGAAATGGGGAATATAAATGCATTTTAGTAATGGATTCTGTTAACTAATGCCATTGTTTAATCTCATTGTTTTTCAACTTACTGCTGGGGATCTCAGTACAAATAAATAAGATCAGATTGCCTGTAACTGTATGGCCTGCTACTGATAGAGCTAATTGCCATTTATTTCGAACAATAATTTAATGAAATTTTATTCATTGATTGCTATATTCTCGCTCTATATATGCTCTATATTAACTATGGTCTTGACCCTCTCAGAGAGGAGACCTAAGCCCAGTAGTGGGATAACTAAGGGTTATTTACATGTATGTATTCATTGCTTAATTGTTTAATCTACAGGCGCCAGTGAAATGCTAATGGCGGAAGCGGTGTCCAAAGCTGCAGCGCGTACGGCCGGCAAGGAGGCAGCCGCCGTGGAAGCGTTCGCGGTGGCTCTGCGCCGGCTGCCGTCCGCCGTCGCCGACAACGCCGGCTACGACAGCGCCGAGCTCGTCGCCAGGCTCAGGGCTCATCATGCCCAGGGAGAGAACACCATGGGTCTTGGTGAGTTGACATTTTTTTATTGTTTTCTCGTACACTAAGAATGTGATTGTCGCAGGTCTTTTGAATAAGTAACCACTTCAACATTTGACTTTTAGAAAGAGAATGGTAGTCTGTAACTAAAAGGTAAATATCCTTAGCATTGTGTACAAGAACCCTCTGGATTAGACTTGGTGATTCCATGGCCATCATTAAATAGAATGCCGTCGTTTTGTCTGCTGGCCAGAGTCTACATCCAAGCAGGTTAAGTTGGGTTGGCTTGAACCCAAGCACAGATGAAGTACCTTACATCGCAAATCCATCCCGCTAATACATGGCATGTCTTTTAAGATATATTTTTATCCTTTTATACTCAGACATGGAAGGTGGTCGAGTCGGTGACATGAAGAAGTTAGGCATCACGGAGTCGTATGTGGTGAAACGTCAAGTGTTACTGTCAGCGGCGGAGGCGGCGGAGATGATCTTACGTGTTGATAATATCCTTAAGTCGGCACCGCGTCGTCGTGGACCCGACCGTCGCCCATGCTAGTCGGCAACAGAACTGCCGAGCAACATATTAACAGATCAGTTTTGTCGACATTTTGTTTCAAGTTTTTTTAAACTATATTGATCTTATTCAGACCCTGTCTATAGCTAGATCTCGGTCGTTAATATATAGATCTATACATTTAAATCTAACTATGTTGATCATAGCTGTAACTGCTATAAAAGTTTGTTTTAAAAAAATTCAAAACATGTCAAATTGAATTTCGATAAAACTAAGTCTGTGATTATCTTTGTACGGCAGTAAAGAATTAACTATTTTACTAATATGTATTAGCTCCTCAGAACATACATAGGACTAATTGGCACCACAGCCACTATTCTGAAAGGAGTTCGGATTTACAGACCATTAAAAATCTGACGCCATCAGTTGAAACTACAAGAAGTTTCTATAAACAAAAGTATACTATATTTTTTGATTTTCAATAATATGGAAAATACTACTGCAATAAACCCAATGCAAAGTTGTAAAACCTGTGGCAAAATAATAAGATTTGAGTTTTCTGTAAAAACTTTGCTGAACATGTCTTTGTATTGGTGTCACATAAATAATTTTACTTTGCTTACATTACAGAATTGAAGCTTTGTGAATTGTCATGTTTGGTATGATACTGAAGTTAATTAATGATAAATTTATTTACATGTTACTTTGTATGTCCAGGATAATGTTTTAAGGAATGTAACGTAAAATATTGTCCACTTCGAATCCCAGTTGTAACCTTTGTGAAAGTTTAAGTCTTATGTTTGTGGTGGCATTTCTTAGTCGTGCTAGAATTACGACGCTTTATTTCATTAGTTCTTTTAGCTTTAGTTCACAAGGCCACAATGCCTTATTTTACAAATGTATTAACATTTTAATGATATTAAATTGCACTAAAATATTTTATTCTTTTATTTTTATCTTTAAATCCTGGCATGACTACCGCAGTGAACAAAGGACGTTGTTTTCCACCACGCATCTTCTCAGGTTATTGGTTCAAGGGTTGGTCGTTAACTCGATAGTCAAATTCTTCGACCAGTCGGACCAGTCCAGGGTATACAATAGCCGAACGATAACAGTATACTCCAAATAAACGCCGAGCGGGATTTACATAGGTAAAAATCTCATAAAAAGTCTCAGGGAGGTCATGATTCCCTCATGGTATTACAAAAGGAGCAGAGTAATGGATAACGGACCAAGCCACTACAACAAAACCTAAGAATTCTTCCGTGATTGGAATAAGACATTTAAATATTGCCCCCGTGAAATCAATGTGTCACAAAGTTTGTCCAGCATAAATCCCGATCCCGCGGGATTTCTAAGATAAAAAGTACCCTTAGTTACGCGCCTTAACGTCAGCTATCTGCCAGTGGAAGTCCCGTTAAAATCCGTCCAGCCGTCCAGAGATTACCCGGAACAAACAGATAGACAAAAATTGTAAAAATGCTATTTCGGTATACGTACCGTGTATAGATACATAATTATGCACTTTGTTAAAAGAGTTTATTTTAATTTTATGGTTTAAGAACTTTATTATTTCTCAAAAGAATTATAACAATTCACTTACCGAGAAATACACATATAACGTTATTGTATTACAAACGGGCGTACAGAAAATTACATAGAAAGTTATACTTTTATACCTAGTTTACGTTTAACAAAGAACTTGCTTAAATTTAAGTTTATAAAAAACACAAAAATAGACGTTAAATTTACATGAATGAGACGAACGAAACACAGATGATTAGCAGGTAAACGGTTTACAAATAAATATTGTTTTACCCTCATGTACAGGATTGTTACCACAATACGTGAAGTTATAAAACAAGAATTGATCGGATGCGGCACTGATGGTAGTAGTTTTTAATATTATGTATTTTAATTTAAAATTAAGTAGAGATAGGTAATTGTTAATGTTATTATGGATGTAAGTTAATTCTATTTTTTAGATTTTAGTGAATGAAGTATATTATGTATTCTTTTTTATGTAATTATTTATTTAGGTATTAATTATATGCATTTTTAATAATCTTTTAAATTTTTTCATGGTTTTAGCATTTTTTATGTTAATTGGTAATGTATTGTAAATTCTAACACCCTCAAATTCAATGTTTTTTTTACCATAATTTGTTCTAGGAGGGCGTGTGACCAAGTAGTTAGCATTTCGTAATCTAATTCTTTGTGATTGTTGCTTTGTCGTAAATGATAGACTTGCATGTATTTCTTTATTTAGTATTTTACGTATTAATATACAAGTATAATATTTATATGTTTGGTTAACATTCATAATCTTTGTGTCACTGTATATTTTATGGGTGGATGTTCGAAATTTATAGTTAAAGAGAGCCTTTATAACTCTATTCTGAGCTCTTTGTAATAAGTCTAAATTGACCCTGGCCGCAGTACCCCACACCTCAATTAAATAATCAATGTGTGGTTTGACTAAAGAGTTATAGATGATGTATCGTACTTTTTTAGGTAAACACTTTGATATACAATGTAACGGACCTGATAACGATATTAATTTAGATCTAATTTTCTCTATATGTGGTTTCCAACTAAGATTATTATCTAATATGAGACCAAGATATTTTTCTTTAGATTTTCTGTGAATTGACTGGTTATTAATTTTTATTTCTATGTTGTTAGGATTTTTTTTATTTTTTGCGGAAAGTATAACATAGTTAGTTTTTGCTACATTTATAGTAAGAAGATTTGATTGAAACCAGTTATTTAATATATTAAGGTCACTTTGTATATGGGGTATCATAGCTTCAACTGAGTGGCCAAAGTAAAAAATGCTTGTATCATCTGCATAAAGCGAGATATCTCCTTTGAGGCCTATTTGAGATATATTATTTATGTAGATGAGAAACAGAAGAGGCCCTAACACGGAACCTTGTGGTACTCCGTAAGTAACAGATTGGGGACTACTTTGATGTTGTTCAATTTTCACAACTTGCTTACGATTTAGCAGATATGATTTAAAAATTCTATGAGCTGTACCAGTGATACCTATATGAAAAAGTTTATCTAGCAGTATGTCTGGGCTAACAGTATCGAAAGCTTTTTTAAGGTCAATAAATATACCCAGAGCTATTTGTTTCTGATCAATTTTGTTTTTTATTTTAGTTATTAGGTCAATTGTAGCTGATAAAGTATTGGATTGAGGACGGAAACCGTATTGTTTATGATATAAAAATTGTTTAGTTTTTAGGTAAGCTTCCAGACGAGTATATAAAACTTTTTCAAATATTTTAGATATCACTGGAAGAACAGAAATTGGTCGATAATTACAGGGATCGAGTTTGTTCCCTGACTTGTAAATAGGGATAACCTTAGCGATCTTTAAATTATCGGGAAATATCCCTTGACTGAAGCAAGCATTAATACAAGCTGTTAATTCCTTTACAATAACGTTTTTTAGACATTTTATTGATTTAGTGCTTATACCATCAATGCCAGATCCAGTATTAGAGTCTAGATTATCAATAATCTTAGCTATTTCGTCCGTTGTAGCTGGCGTGATGTGGTTCAGTTCACTTTGGTTACATATTTTTAAATGATTTTCATTCCCATTTCTTTTATATTCATCTGGGATCATATTCGCTAATGTAGAACCAATTGTAGAAAAATAAGTATTTAGGTGTTCACAGATGCCCTTTTCGTCAGTGATTAAACCTGTACTAGTTTCTAATTTATCTGGTCCAACCTTGCTTCTGGTTTTATTATTGGAAAGATCCTTTATCAGATTCCACAGCTTCCGAGGTTTTGTCATATTATTTTTAAAATGTTTTATGTAATATGCACTCTTTGTTAGTTGTATATTTTTAAATAACTTAACTTTTGCTTTATAATAATCATCTTTTAAGCTTATATCTGAGGTGTTTGATTTATATTTCTGCCATAATGCGTTTCGGTTATCTATTTCTTGAATTATTTCTCGGTTGATCCAATCTTGTCTGGGGGGATTTAATATTTTTGTTTTTATTAATTTACTTTTAGATAAACAATACTGTAGCTTTGTGTCTAACCTCTCGTACAGCGGCTCTTCATCGTTTTGGGGCAAACATTCATAATTATCATACAATTTTAAGTAGTCTATAGCACTGTATTCAATTTTCTTAACCACAGGAGTATTATATTGTATGATATCAAAAAATATCTGTTTGTGGTCGGACATTGCTGATTCAATCATGGTAAGATTAAAGTTGTTGTTTTTTAGGTTTGAGCTTATATGATCAATTACAGTTTTAGTTGAATCTGATTCTCTAGTACAGTAGTGCTGATTTATTTTATTTAATATTTTAAAGTTGTATTCTTTTAACGTGTCCTTATAGTTTTGAGTCGCTTTATCCGGTTTAAGAAGGTCTAAGTTGAAATCGCCAAATACTACAGCTCGTCTCTTGCTTTGTAATTGTTGTGAATATGTTTCCAGAAAATTGTGAATGTTAGATGAATTTGGCTTATAAATACCGCCAATGTCCAAAGAAAACTTTTTAATGTGTATCCAGAGATAGTGGGTATCATCTAGGCACAGTTCTTCTTTGAGGTTGTGTTTTAAATTATTGTGGACAAACATTGAGACTCCACCACCTCTTTTATTTTGTCTATAGTTATAGTAATGTGTATAACAAGGAATTTGGAATCTTTTTGCCTCATCTTCATTTTTCAACCAAGTCTCGGTTAGTATAATCACATGTATAGTGACTTTGAGAGATGTTATTATACTCCTTAACTCATCGAATTTTCCAGGCTTTACAATGCTGCGACAATTTGCATAAAAACATCTTAAGGATTTTTTATCAAAGGGTATATCGATGTAGTTTCTGACAATTCTATAGGCTACTCTTTCTTGTTTTTGAGAGCAATTTAGTTTTTTGCATTTGTTAGAGATGAGTCTTTTTGTTCAGATAGGACAATTTTTGGTATCCCTTTTACATATTTAATTATAAGGTTGGTCTCTCCATCTGCGGTGCGTTTATGAAGTTCCTTGATTAAATTTTGCATATATTTTTGTTGATGCGGAGTTTGGTCAGAAAATATTTTAATGTTTTCGATTTTATGGCTATTTTTATTGCGTAGTATTATTTTAGAATCCTCTTGGGAGGAAAAACATACCTTTATGGCACGGTTACGATCAGTAGAAAATTTTCCAAGTCTGATAATTTTTTCTGGCTGAGGACAATTATTGTGGAGCGATCTTAGGATTTTCATTATTTCTGTTTTCTCATTTTCATATCGTTCCGACTTTGACTTTAATTTCTGCTCGGGATGTCCAACGATTATAATATTTTTAGCTCGTATATTGCGTTCCTGAAATTCATTGACAAGCTCTTCGTAAGTCATGGACGCTTCGAGAGAAGAGCTTAATGGAGATGTGTCTTTAAGCTTATTAAGATCAGCCTCTAGTAACATAATCTTCTTTTCGGTGCTTTCTGTAATTGTTGTCAGATTTGATAACTTGCATTTTAGGTTATTGTTCTCCATAATTATGTTTTCAATAGTGTGACTTATATTTTTAACTTCGTTTTTAATAGAGGTGATATCCTGACTAAGTTTATTTATACTGTCGCATTGGTCGTTTCTGGTAGATGTTAAAATCGTCATCATTTCTGACATCTGCTTACGTATTTCGGACAAGTCATTTATAATGGTTTCCGCGTCATCCGTTGCTTTTCTTTTATTACGAAACGTTATATTTAACGGTGCTTCACTCTGCTGTTTTTCCGTTAAATTTGGCTGGGAACCTCCAAGTTTCGTACCAGCGGCACATCCAGTTGGTGTAGTTAGTAAGCTCATCGTATATCAGTGGCGTCGGATGATGTATTGCTACTTACGTACACACTGCGTGTGCGATTGAGAGCGGCTAGTGCAGTAAGATTGTCATTGTCATCTAAATTAAATGTATGTACCAAATTTCAGATCAATCTGACAACGGGAAGGTGCTTAAATTTCAATTTCT
>DWPR01000007.1:0-11367 GCA_018251815.1 Lycas argentea | reverse complement strand
TGAAAGTAGTGAGAACAATATTTCTCAATAGTTTGGTTTATTCCCACTAGTTCCACTAGTCCATTAGTCCTATGGTATAACTGTTCAGTGTATGTGACTGCGCACTATAAAGCCTATGTATGTATAGAAAAGAAATATTAAAATTCTGGAGGTCAAATTATATGTTAATTGTATTTCAGTATCAGCAAATACACAAAACTCATCTCCCGGACAGCAATGGGAAAGTCCATTAAACAACCATCCATTTGGCAACTTGAGCAACAGAAAGAAACAGAGGATCATTGATACAGTTGTTGAAGAGATTGGTAGCAACTGGCGAGACTTGGCCCGTAACTTAAAAGAAATTCGAGAATGTACCATAGATGATATTGAGAGTAAAAACAACAGCTTGGAAAGCAAAGCGGCGCAACTTATGGAGATATACGAGGCAAAGGCTGATCCACAAAGATGGTTTTTTGTCCTCTGCAACGCCTTAGAGCGTACTCGGAGAAAAGACCTGAGTAAGACATTGCAAAATATTATGGCAATGAATATATGATATAAATGTATCAACTATATGTATAACATAAAATGTATACAACATAATATAAAATACATATTTTTTTATTACTTTGTTATAATTGTAAATAAATAAAACCACAACATTACTTTCAATACTTTAATGTTTTCTCTTAATATTACTAAATATAAAAAGATATAAATTGATAAACAAGATAATATTATAACAGTAAAAGGACTTAACAAACACAAACAGAACATTATTAATAATAACAACTCATAGATCATTAAACAATTGGTCCTCAATTCATGTATAGCTCTGGATTAAGTAAATAATAATATAAAGTGTATATTACTTTCAAAACTAGAGCCAAATCCTCGATTCAACATCATCTTGAATTGTTTTTAAAACTATCAATTCCACTCGGAATTCTAATTTAACAATTTTATTAAATTAAGATTCAGATACAAAATTAAATCTAGTATATGTTGTCTTGTTAAGACACAGTTTAGTCGCCCAACGTGTCAATCTTTTTTCCTAAAATTAAACTATTTTGTTTATTGGAATGAATTTCAACAGATAATAATTATAGTAAAAATTTGTACATAAATATATTTCTCATTCTACACATATTATGTTTCTTGGAAGATTTAAATATTAATTTATAAGATTGCTTGTAACTGAATTTTTAAGTTTACTGTAAAAGAACAATTACCAAAATATTTAGGGAATAACAGATTCCTCTTAAACAAAGTAAATTAGAATTCAGCTAGCTTGGAATGTGTATCATCATAGTAATTCAATGCAATAAATGCTTGTACATAAGCCTTTATCTTGTATGGTTATGAAGAGCATTGGAATGTCTGCATATTAAAATTTTACAAGCTAAACAATGTAGATAACATTATCTATTTCTATAAAATAAAACAAAATTAATAAAGGATGCAATACATATTAGTATATTAATTACATCTCATAATATGAATGATTATATTATATGATTATGAAAGCGTTGCGCGAATTTTTCGCGAAATTAACCTAAATAACTTGAACACTTGATTAGGATATTTCGAGTAATCTTGATATAGCGTAGTAGCAGAGATTTGCAAATATTAGTATTTGATATTGAACAGTATTCGAAAGGATTTATTTTCAAACAGTATTGCCTCATGAGTATTGTGTGTCAGTGTGAAATCTATAAACCGCACTTGAACTTACTTTAAACTTTGTTTAGTTTAGTTTGCCCAACCAATGTGTGCTTAATTTTCAAAGTAATGTAAAATTCGAAAACGAAAAGGGAAATCTAAGCGTTTATAGATTTAATTTTAAGAGAAAATGGTTTATAGTAGTGATCCAACAACAACTTTCATTGAACGCGTTAATGTTTTTAGACAACCTATTTGCAATTTATTTCTTGACAGATTTAATTTATACAAAAAAAAAAAATCAAGCCGAACAGCCAAGTACTTAGGCGTATGATATTTCATTTAATACTAATTCCGGCGGAAACAATTCCTATTTGTTCAGGAAGTTTATAGTTTACAAAATTTAATGTATCTCCCGGATCTCACAATTAAGTGTTTTTTACGCCTATAGTCGACAAACAAGCAGACTTACCTTGTGAGGTAAGTGGTCACTGGCAGCCGAGGACTTCCCCAACATCAAAAGAATCACCGAATTTTATTACTCACTCACACTGCAACTAAATCACATAACAACATGGTGACAATCCCTACCATCATAAATCCGGCTGACAGAATATACCGATCTCAATTAAGAACGCATACACCACTAATTCTAAAAAAAATCAACTCACAAAAAATTAATTGTCACTTCGGTCCAGGAAAACTTCGTTAAAAATATTTGAGTCTCCACAACTCCACAACTTTGGCCTCAAACAATCCATCTGTGAGAGGAGACCTGAGCTCAGAAGTAACAGTTATGGGCTGTAACGAAACGGTTCTATAATTTTATTGTAATTAATGGATTATCAGGGTAAGTGATTCTAAAACGTTTGTAAGTTATTTCAACGTACATCCTTCCTTTAGTTATTACTGGGTAGGGATGTGTCGAGCGGATCTCCGGGCGGTGCGCAGACGGAAGCGCGCAAGACTTCCGCTCCCTCGGGAGTTACCGTCACGCGTCACAGCCCGGCGACTCCGCAACCGGTGCAATGAACAACGCACGACTCGACTCTTGCTTTGCTTTCACCATACCATTTGAATTTCGAAACAAGTACATTGCGTTATTAAACGGTTTTAGCTTGCCCTTTGCCTTTTTGCTTGTTTCTTTGGGTCTTTAGTAATTGAAGTTTGATCACCTTCCTCTTGGCGGATTGATCTGATATTTAGTAACCACCTTTGGGTTCGTCGGATTACATATTTTTTCATATCTCTGTCATATCAGTGGTTAACACTTTTAATGAAACTACAAAAACAATTGGCCGAACATTGGTTTTAAACAGTGGTCAAATTTTAAACAAGCCCGTAAAACCTCCAATATATTTAGGAAAAAATAAAATTTTATTGTGTTCTCTCAAAAACGCAAATGTAACAGCGGCGCCAATTAATTGCTAATCTGCGCTATATCTAGGTTACTCGTGCCGACGGCGTCAGCTATCTTCATGTGAGGGCTGAGACAGCATCAGCGATACTCATAGGGCTGCTACACGTAATTCCTCCACCCCCAGAGCGGCAACTATTTCAGAACGCTCAGTGAGAATGTTGCCGGCATCTGTTCAGAAGTTTCTTCTTTGGTTTCCTCGTTCCCATTTTCTATTTTCTTGCAAGCTCCAGGTTTGTACTTGCAGAGGATGATGAAGATGGCAATTACGATTCCGCTGGATAGGATGGTGTAAAATGGTAAAGTCGTATGGTACACTACATCAGAATGATTGAGCTGTAGTGGAGTTTGTGCTATGACTCTCTCCTGGATACCGTGAAGATCCTGCAGGTTTATGGAACTCAGCTGGATGTGGGCTGATGTTGATGGTTGGACGCCGATGCCTTTAGGTATTTCGGTCAGTTTCAGGGGCTGGCCTTGTAGCTCGTCGTTGTCGTTTACTATGGTGAATTCCTCGGTTTTTAGCTTACAGCCAACTGGAATGGTTATGAGGTAGCTTCCATATACTGATATGTAGTCGACTCGCCCGCAGGTAAGTTGTACTCGTGCCTGGTGTGGGAAGGACAGTACATAGTGTCGATCGTCTAATTTCTCCATGGCCTCTCTTTGTAGAATTACCTTGGTAAACTGGCAAGATTCTTTTAGGTGTTGGCTGGTAATTACCTCCTGGATGCAGTCAGTTTTGCTACGAATTTGCAGATTAACTAGTTCATCGCAGAGAAACCAGGTGTTCAACTTCGGACATTCTGTCTCTATGTACACGAATGTTTTCTCGTAAGTTGCTATGAAAGGAGAGGGAGGAATAAGGCCTTGGTTGTCTTTATTAGGGGCTATGGCTAATTTAAAAAACTCATAACTGTTTCTAGAAATGATTGGAAACTTAAAAACTATAACTATCTGTTTATTAATAAAGAAAGAGCCTGGTTTAATTATATCATAAAATTCTCTTAACTCTAAATTTGGAATATAGTCACTGCCATATAAAACTTTAACTCTATTTAACATATGCTGTAATACTTTTATATCTATCATTGAATGGTGAGTTGTAGAAAGGTGAGTAAAAGCTAGAATGTTTTCAATTCTTAAAAGTTCCTGCATTAAATCCTCTGTATTTTCACTAGCTATCTCTAAGAGTTGAGCAAACCGAGCATATTTTAATAAGCTAGTTTCTCGATAGGCATCGCTATTTAAGATTAAATGTAAAGTTTCGTTAATTTTCTTTTGGTTATCCACTAGTTGTGTTAACGCTTCATTATGACTGACCATCCATTCTTTACTTAAGCTAACGTGGGCATTAAAATCTGATAACATCTTTTCCTGATCATTCTGTAACAATTCAATAGCTTTATTATATTTTATTGCGTCGCTCTGATCAAGGTTTCCTGTTATGCCTTTTATAACCGAGCCTAAACCGTCTACAAGACCTCTTTTAGTGCGGCTGGGCTCTAACGTCTGTAAGTGATTCTGAACTCTGTCAAGTCGGTCGTGAAGGTATGTTATTTGGAATTCATACAAGGTGTAAGTGTCGTTAATAAGTTGGTTCTGGTAACTTCGTAACTGAGTCTGTATAAAGTTAATTTTGTCCTCTATGTCTTTCAAATCAACGTATTGTAGGAATATATGATGGTGGGTGGTCAATCTCATGGTTCCAAGTCGGTAAGGGAGTAGTCCTGGTCCGTCGGCAAGGCTTTCGAGTTTAATGTCCAGGGTCCAAATCATCTGGGCGTTTAGGAGTAGAAGAATCCTGCAACAAATTTGCGGATTTAGGAATTCGTTTTAGTCTGGACTTAGCGACGGGTCCACGTTTCCTGGATGTGTAAATATGGATAGGTAAGTTGGCAAGGACCGTATCGTGGGTATAACGGGGTGCTGTTTTCTGTCGGTGAGCAAGGGGGTTTTTAATAAAGACCTGTTGTTCTGGTACGTATTCTTTTTCAGGTTCGCGGGACTTGTTCCTATTCTCAATTAAGTTAGTACGCCTGTCAAGGGAGGAGTCATTAATTATGTTATATACCTGTTTCATCTGTTCCCTGTGGTTCTGTGTGTATTGCTGCAATAGATGTTTGGTCAGATCGATGTCAAGACAGTCTCTTGGATCGAAATGTCCGGTAAGTAAGTCGAAAGGTCTGCACTTAGTAAAGCTGTGTATCGAACTGTTATATGCAATTATAGCGTAGGGTACAAGGTGAACTATAGGCTGATCCTTGTGCTGTAATTTGAGAATCCTAAGGTGTTCTAATATTGTAGAGTGGAATCTCTCTATATTACCATTATCGTTAGGAGAGTGAGCCAATATTCTATGATGATTTATTTTATGTAATCTAGTGAATTCTGAAAATAATTGATTTGTGAACTCGGTTCCGTTATCTGTTACTAACGTTACCGGCACACCGAAATGAGTACAGTATGTTAACAATGCCTGTAATATGCTTATTGCTGTACCGTCACGTAGTGGATACGCTTGACCATACTTGGTGAAGACGTCTATGAACGTTATATACTTTTCACCGTGAACTGTGAATAGGTCCATATGTACAATCTCGAATGGTTTAGTAGCAGGTGGAACTATATTGAACTGAGGTCTCACTGGATTCCGGTCGTACTTGGCTTGACCACAGATAGTACATTCGTTGATGAATTTAGTGATTTGATCCCTCATCCTAGGCCAATAGTACTTGGATGATAGGGCTAAGTAGCACTCGGTGATGCCGCGATGGTTGGTTTTACCATCGTGGTAGTGTTGGATAATCTCCTGCTGGCGGAGGTATTCTTTTACGTTTTCTATCTCAACTTTAGTTAATACAAGATTCATAGCGGAACTCTTAAACTTATTCTGCAGGATAGGTATGACTGAGTACATTGCTAGTGTGGGATTAATTAGCAGGGCGGTTTTGACTTTGGGTTTTACATATTCTTTTACAGCGTTTACGAGGTCATCCTCCAAGTTGGATTCAGAGAGTTGTATACTGATTCGAGTGTGGGTGTCAAAGGGTTTTGTAACAACGGGTTTTTTCTTTACGTCATTTACAATAGTGAAACATATTTGTCTGTTAAATTTGTTAAGGGGATCGTCAGTGATGGGGATTTCTAGTATAGGGTTTTCTCTACTAGTGTGGACGGTTTCCGTAGAAGAGTTTAAGTTTGTCGGTGGAAAGTCGGTCGGGTTTCCTATCAACGAATCTGCGGTTTCTGTAGTAGAGTCAGCTAACGTGGGTTGTGAGTCGGTCGAGTCTTTTGTAGGGGGTTTGACGATTTCTACAGAGGGACATTCATTTGGAGTAGGCGGACGTCTAATCGGCTTTCTTACAAAGGACTCTAATTCTTCTATTTGCGTCATCAACGTCTTTATTTCATCATTGTGAATCTCTACTCGGGAGAGGGCGTCTGCATTTACGTTATATTTTCCTTTCTTGTATATGACTGTAAAGTCGTATTCGCTAAGCCTGAGTCGCCATCGAGTTAACCGTGAGTTGGGTTCCTTTAGACTCATAATCCATTGTAATGGTTTATGGTCACTATAGACTTTGAATTTCCTACCGAAAAGGTACGGTCGGAAGTATTTAGTCGCCCAAACGATCGCTAACAATTCTTTTTCTATAGTGCTATAGTTCGTCTCACTCTCGTTAAGTGTACGAGAAGCGTAGCACACGGGTTTGTCTGAACCTATGGGGCCTTGAGACAGTATTGCGCCGATAGCGACGTTCGAAGCGTCTGTGGTTAGGTTAAATTCTTTTGAGAAGTCGGGGTACTGTAAAATCGGATCATTAGTGAGGAGAGTTTTACATTTTTCGAAACAATTAACGTATTCAGTGTCGAAAGTAATCTTTTTACCTTTCTTTAAACACTGGGTTAAAGGTTTAGTAATTCGAGCAAAGTCCGGGATGAATTTTCGGTAGTAACCGAGAAGACCTAGGAACTGTTTTATCTCTTTAGGTGTCTTAGGAATGGGGTATTTCTCTATGGCTGAAATCTTATCCGGGTTAGGTTTTACACCGTCTTTACTGATGATGTGACCAAGGTACGCGGTCTCAAGTTTCAGGAATTCTGACTTATCCATTTGGATCTTGAAGTTGGATTCTCGAAGACGCTGAAATACCTTTTCTAGATTCAGCATATGTTCCTGGAGCGAGGTGCTAAATACTATGATGTCATCTAAGTATACTAAGCAGATATCGTTTTGTAGACCTCTCAAGACATTATCCATGACACGTTGGAAAGTGCTAGGTGAATTCTTTAGACCCATTGGCATTCTAAGGAATTCGAAATGGCCATGCTCAACATTGAAAGCTGTCTTGGGTATATCTTGGGGGTCCATCTCTACTTGGTAGAATCCGTTGGTTAAGTCTAAGGTGGTAAAATATTGACACTTGCCTAATTTATCAAGTACATCACTAATATTAGGTATGGGGTACTTGTCGTCTAGTGTTTTTTCGTTCAACTTACGGAAGTCTACTACCAGGCGCCACTTTTGCTTGCCCGAAGAGTCTATCTTTTTAGGTACAACCCAAATAGGTGAACTCCAGGCGGAATCAGATGGTCTGATTATTCCCTGGTCCAGCATTTTCTCGATTTGGTCCCTAACCTCCTGTCGATGAACGAACGGATATCTATAACTTTTGGTGTGCACCGGAACCTCGTCCGTGGTACGAATGCGGTGTTTTATTCTATTAGTAAATGTTAAGCGTTCGCCATCTAAATAAAAAACGTCAGAGTACCGAGAGCAGAGAGTTTTAAGATTTGCTTTTTCCTCTTCGTTTAAATGATCTAGACGTAAGCGCGAAACTACCTCACGCGCGCGCGCCGATGGTGGATTAGTGCGCGTGCACTCGATATTGAACAACTCCGCGTGCGCCGGTCGGTCAAGTGAGAATATAATGTCATTTGATGATGGATTTTCGACTTCTATGTACGCGCGGTTATTAGCGACGGTGGTGAGACATTCATGAATAATGCAATTGCATATAATTTGCTCTTTTATAAGAACGTCACCATCACTAACGTCTATTGGTATACGAATAGCTCTGGACGTTCTGGCTGGTATGATGTCCTCGTACAGATTTACATTCCGAGAATCATACATCCTAATGGGGTTAGAAGCGGAGCGAGTTATTAATTGTCCGTCTTTCAGGTCTATACGAGACTCCCATTTATTTAATAAATCTAGTCCTATGAGCCCATCGAAATAATTATGGAAACGGTAGATAAATAATTTCATACTATCGCAATCATTGAACTCAGGAAAACAGGGGAGAGTTATAGAGTAATTGTTTCTAGTTGTTGCGTGTATGTTGGTCACCTCGAAGGGATCGTAGTTAAGCGGATATTGCTTAAAATAACTTTCTACGGCTTCGGGGCTAATAAAAGATTGATTAGCACCCGTGTCTATTAAAAATTTTAATGGTGGGTTAGATATCTGTATGTATGGTAATTGTCTCTGTGTCTGTAGGTTAAGTTCTATTTTAGTTTTGGTATAGGGGGGTCCTTCTGAAAATCCTGGTCGTCAGTAACATCTTCTACCTGGGTAGTATCTCCTATTTGTGAGGGGTGATAGTTGGAGGCGTCGTAATATGTCGGGTCGCAAGTAAAGTCAGGGGCATAGTCACTAGTGTAATAATCGTCGTAGTCATTGTAATTATACACCGGGTCGTCGTGACAGTTATATGGGTTGTAATATGATTCGAAGTGTGCAGCGCATTCGTTCATATTCATTTCACGTGTTTTAAAGTAATTAGTGGGCGGCGGGTTTCCCGACCTTCGCCAATCATGACCTGCCATCATGGTAGGAGGCAGTGTTTTTGGAGTGAATCTCTGAACACCACTCATAGGTTGGGGAGCTGATGGCTGAGGAGGATCATTTCTGGGTCGTAGTTTAAATACATGACTCTGAGGATTGTAGTTAGGAGGCGGTGCTCCGAACATTCTCTGAGTGTTGGTCGGCATGCGATGTTGTTGACCGGGTTGTGGGAATTTAAAAGGATGAGGCGGGGGCCTCATGGGCTGCTGCCCTATAGGTGTAGGCCACTTGGGTGCCGGGTTATTGAAATGATGTATTGGACGTGGTGGTGGAAATGATGTGGACGGGGTGACATGGTGCGCTTTTGGGAGAAACTGATTCTTATGAGGCTCGTTACGTTGTTGGAGGTACATGATGTTCATTTCCTCTTGAACGTATTCGAGCGCTTTTTCAATCGTATCGGGGCGCATACAGCGTATACGGGACCCTAGAGGTTCTTTTAAGCCACGAACGAACGCTTGCATGGTCACCTTTTTGTACAAGTCACGTTTAGCTGTCACTGTGGTCTCTATAGTTTCGTGCAATGTCACGTAAGTCATGATAGTGCTAAAAAGTGTCATGCAGTGGTCGAAAAACTCTTGTGGGGATCTATTGCCTTGCGTAGCTAACGAGAGGTCATTGTATAACGTAGTCTCATCGCGCTGATCGGAAAAGTTGTTAATCAAACTGTTACGTATGCCTGCCCAACTATCCGGGATGCCGTTGGAGTTGATGGTACAAGCTGCGGTCCCTGTGATTTTATTAAGGATTCCGTTCAAAAGGCATGTGTTGGAAAACTCACTACCTGGGGTTGTGCTCAAGTACTTGCTAGCTACTTGATCGCACACTTTAATGAACCTAGTTAACACATTAGGGTTCCCGTCAAAGTCCGGGACTAGGCGGAGTGCCTTGAAAATGGTGTCCGGGTCAGTTGCCATTATATTCGTACTACTATCTAAATCACTTAAACTATTTGATTGACTATCTAATTCAAAATCTAAATTTCTAAAATTATCGCTAGCACTACGGCGAGCCTGATGAAGTTCAGACTGCCGCGACCTATCAGATCTAGGGTGGAAAATGGTGAGGGTTACTTAGGACAACGAGGAAAGCAACACGAGAACGATTCAAGTGCACTTACTGGTAATTCATCTGGTCTTCCCTGGATGTTTCGAGGTCTGGAAACTCCTCTTGAGCTGCAGCAGGACCGTAGATTCCGGATACTCGAAGATGGTGCTGGAGAGCTGCCCGGGTGACTCGCGACGCGTTTCCCGATTTTAGAGAACCTATGCTATCGCGAACCGGCCCGCGAGTATCCTACCGACTGCGCCAATTACGTTTGCGGCAGTCAGAGGTTCCAAAAAAAACCAAGATGTACTTAAATTATTTTAATTAAATATAAAAATTACAATTAAATCTTATAATTAATCTAGTCTAAATCCTATCGATGTTAGATTAGGAATCGACCGTTTAATACAAACTAGTCCCTACAATCTAACTAACATAAGTGCGGATGAGTTCGATGCTAGAACTACATCCTGCCTATTACTAAGATGATACTCTCTGAGTGAGTGCGTATCTAAATCTGCTCTATTCTCCGTCTTCGTGTCCATTTATAAGAACCATTGAAATTACGTGAGGTTGGGCAATCTGTGACGTCAGGGCACTGCTACTGGGCACGAGGCGATGATACTGTAAGAACGTGGTGGAGACACGAGGAGACGACTCAGCAATTTGGATGCTGCAATACGTGTACTGATGACCGGAGCAACGTCAGCGATACTTCTGTTGCAATGGAGATAAGAACAACACATTAATTGGCTAACTTATCGCTAGTCAGCCGATTTGGTGTAGACAGATTACGTAACAAACATGAAACTGCAACTCAAGATTGTTAGTTTTTGATGGACATTTTGCCCTAGCGGCCTCTATAACTTCATGCGAACAGATCGACCCACGAACAATTATCGTTTATATAATCGTCCGTCCCGACCGGAATCAAACCCGAGACTCCTCGTCCCAAAAACGATTATAACAAACTTGACTACAAGGTCGCCAGGTAGGTATAGCATAAATCGTAATCTTGAAAAACCAATATAAATATGACTTCAAAAGGTTTGGTCGTTTATAACCCCATGAATGAATAACCCACTGGGTTCAGATAAACTTTTTTCCTAACGGGGAGGTTCTGGGATACTTTGTGAAAGCAATGCCGGTACCTTCTTTGCGCAAAGCCTAATGAGCTTGTCTCCGGGGACTCTAGAGTTTCACTCACTTTGCCTACGTTGCAAGGTTCTCTTTCTGGTAAAGCCAGCTACTGTTTACCTTTGAACAATTTTATGTCATGTGTATATAGATACTCATATCTCTACACTAGCGGCACGCTATGATGGCCAGTTTGACGTTTGTCCGCTCATGAAGTTCCGTATTAATTGATAACGACTTTGAAGGAAATAATTGTATTACTTTATTG
>DWPR01000006.1:0-11389 GCA_018251815.1 Lycas argentea | reverse complement strand
CGAGTCACAAACAGTCGTACGAGGTGAGAAAACAATTAGCGTATGTCGGTACCCAGTGACGTGGCCATTTTCTTTTATGTTTACCTATCGGCAGCTAATATGGACACAATTCGGCGTAGAGGGGATAGGTTTGCGCATGTAGAGAGGGAGAAGGGTCGAACTATCACACACCCGGAACGAAGCTGTTTTGTCCCTCGCATGCCGCGGATATCCAAAATAATACCACTGTGCATCGAACGAGCCTTGTCCATGTTAGCTCACGATTCGTATATGTACCACAAGTTTTTCAAAGCTACATGTTTATTAGTATTACTTTGAAATTATAAATTATCATGACTACTAATAATAAGTTATGTTCTGAAAGTAGCGTGAGGTTTGCAAATCTGCACTTCGCTAACGTCACCATGGCCTATGCGCTCTACCTGTATAAAATTACCCAAAACTAGCAGTATGACAATCAGGTACGGGTTATGAAAATAATCGCCATCATATTAAGAATTTAAAAGCTTTCGTGTGTTCAAGTGTTTTGTACGAGTTTGCGATGGTCCGAGCTGTTTTCTAGCATTGTCCCGTTCAGTACAACCTTTTGGTGAGTACATTCTGTAACACGTGTATATTGACGTTAGTAAAAAGTTTTCTTTTGACGTTGAAACCAATAATTCGGGGCGACCTTATTGTCAGAATTTTTAGAACCGTTTAAACTAGCACTTTGTTAATTTCGACATATTGTACTGTATTTTATTGTTACGTATATGACATCGTGGAAACTTAAAGTTACGTTCTAAACATCGCAGAATAAGATGATTTAGTATTTAAATTTCTTGGTCCTTTCAACGATTTAATTGTAAATTTCGTTCAAGGTTTTTTCTGGATATGTGAATGTAACCGTACTTTAAGTTATTTATCCAATTTTTTTTTTGTTCTCATTAATAGATAAAATCGTAAATCGTTTATTCCAAACCACTTGCTTTCTCGTCCTTCAAAGGTCACCTGTTCATCAAGAAGTAATAAATTGTAACTTAGGGCAGTTTCTCTTATTGTAATAATCCTCCAGTAATTAATTCTAATCCAAAGCATGCTCATTGTATAAGTCTATAATGTTCTAATGGAGAGATACAGTAGTAAAGTTTAGTCCTACAATTTTGTTATAAGTATGAGGGCCACTTTCACCAAACACATAAATACATTTTAAACTACATTTAAGTACTAAACTTGTGTAATCATCTTGCACGAGAAGTATAACGCTATTAGCAAACTGTCAAACTTAAACGGCCAGAAACGGCTGTTTAATATTTAATAAAATAGATTTTAAATAACATTTGGTGAAAGTGGCCCTTAATCTTTATTTACTTAACATATTTTAAAGTTGGAAACTGAAAAACTTTACAACTTTTAAATTTTGTTCTTGGGCACAGCTTATTGAGTGTTTAAACTGTGAAATGAAATTATTTATCAGTCTTTTAATTTTCACTTTGTGGAAAAAAAATTATGTCCAACAGTGGACATGTAAAGGCTGATTGATGGATGAAGATGATAGAAGAAAAGATTTTGAATGGCAACAACACTTTAGTAGTCCATAGATAATAGGTAACTCGCCTCAAAAGATTTTTTATGAACCAAATGGCAGTATCTCTTGGATTATAGAAGGCATAGCAGTTTGAGTGACACAAATTAAGGGAGATCTGTGTCCACCAATGGGTTTCGAGAAGCATATTGATATGAGGATAATTTTTTAAATTATTCTACTATTTAAATTACACACAAAATTTAAATTGTAATTGTTTTTTGAAATTTAAGTTTCACTCGCTAGTTATAACATTAGCCTTGCTAGCAAAGACGTTAAGAATAATAACATATTGTTAAAGTTTAATTAAAATTGTTTCAAAATCTTTGAACATTGTAGAGCTTATGTGGTGCACCTTCTTGAATTAAAGACAAGGTAATTGTTGTAATGAAACGAAATTTAAATTAGCACAATAAAGATATTATCCACGTATTCTCACGATTTAAAAAAGTAAATATTAATTAAACCCATTATCGTGTTATTTTTGAAGAGACGTTTCGCGTGTTTGAAATGGTTTGTGAGCATCCAATTATGAGAGTAGCGACGATTCCACATTCCATTTCTAGTAAATATCGACGTATCGGTCTACATGACGCGAGCGCTAACATAGGGTCAGAGGACTCAGAGGGATGTTTGGCTTGCCATTGGCAATACGAGATACAGCGACTTCTGTCTGAATGTAACGCCTGCATTTTGAGAATGTGGAAACAGACCCAACCACACGTTTATTGAAGTCAAAAAACTAATCCAAGACATGGCCGATTTTGATTATTTATGACTCAATTTATTAAAGTGTAATATTGCATGGAAGACCAGCAAAAGCAAATATAACAGAGTTATTATGACGCTTTACGTAGTTTGATAATAAATCGAACGACGTTACATGGAAATTACACTATTTTTGTTGTACGAAACGTTGGTTTGATCAAAATTTCTCCGCGTAGACGTAATATACCTGTACATGTTCTTGCTGGTGTCACCTTAGGCCCGATTTCAATGTCCGTAGAAGATGATAATTGATAATCGGTTAAAAATAATCATATCCGAGCTTCCAGAACAATATTCTCGATGAAAAAGATCAGTTAATGACTGACTGGGTGACTGGCGGGTGGCGGTTGAACTAAAGTTCGGTGTTGCCATAACTATTTTCCATTTCCTACTATAAAACGCATAGTCCATTTTTTTAGTAGATATGTAATCTGTGTTTTAATAAAATTGTAACTATAGATAAAAAATGTTTATCATTTATAGTCTTTGTATTGTGCATAATATATTGCGTTGGATTGGCATCTATACTTTAAAATAAAATTCGTTTATAATATAGAAAGAGGTAAGTAACTTTTTGTATATGAAAATATTTATTTGTAGTTATAAAAACAGCAGTTTTAGAAATCGTACTTTAATATTCAATACTGGCATTCATCCTTGGAATAGCATTTTTAAATAAAGGCGAATATTTTCTTGGGGAACGCGGTGTATTTTTTCGCGGTTTAATATCCAAATGCAAGGTTTCTGACATTGACAGTTGGCGCCTATGACGTTTGTCTATGGGTCGTATTACGAATAGAGGAGTGTCTGACATTGGACCTGTAATAGACAAGAGAAAAATAATTATTTCAACCCATCACAATATATTTTACTAAAAAGAAGAATGAAATGATTTACGAAATATTAATAAATGCTCCCGGCAACTGTAAGTAGGAAAATGTAGTCTGTCAATTTCTTGCCGCTTGATCTTCCAGAGCCTACCTAAGGCATAGATTTGTTTAAAACGTTCGCGCAGCTTGATGTTCGAAACTAAACGTAACTACAAACTTCAAATCAAATCATGCTGAACTTCACTGATTTTGTTTAAACTATAATTGATTGGGTACCATAACTTTTTTTAGCCTTTTTATTTTCCCCTTTGTTTTCTGTAGACTCCGAAGCTGTGGTATGATCCGCAGCACTGCGTTCAGTGTTGAGGTTGGGGAGAGCATTTCTGTAAATTATAAGAATTGTAATCTGGATCCAAGCAACTTAGTGTTGTCATCAACCTCTCCTGTAGATGATGCACCTGTTTTAGACATGAACCATCTCATGAATCACGTCGAAACTTACAAGTATAGATATCAGCAGGTAATATGGCCAAGGCTCGATAGATGCGCAGTAGTCAAATTTTGGATAACTGCGGCATGATAGGGACAAAACAGCTTCGTTCCGAGCACGTGTTGGTTGCTCGGTCGACCCTGCCCCCTCTGTATATTCGCAAACATAGGTTTGCGGGATAGCCCACTATGCCGAATTTTGGCCATGTTAGCTGCCGGTAACTATAACGTTTATTTATTGTTGTAATGTTTATTTATTTTAATAGCCGACAAACGAGAAGATGGTCATCCTGGCGGTAAGTGGATTTCGACGTCTATGGACGTTCGCTACTTAAGAGCTTCAAAACAGATCCCCATATTACTAAATTTTCGACATCGCTACCAAAACACGTCAAAACAATTCACGATCGACTCTACAAAGAGGATACGCTACATAAGAGCTAGGCAATATCCAATGTTAGACAATCCAAACCTACTTGGACTTCTGCGTTTGATTATTGAAGATCCCGTACTTCAGATGTGGTGCATAAGGGTCAGATCCGTGGAGAGGTTTAGGTTTATTTCGACGACAGCACCCAGGAAATCTGTAGCATGTTATAAAAAGCTGAGTCAGCAGAATTTGTGTTGCCATATAAATTACTTAAACAAAAATGGGTTGGTGGTAGAAAAGTTAAAATTAAAAGTTGCATGTATGTTTTAATGCCAATTTTTGGAATGGAATAGCCATAAAACTTAGGGATATGAAAAATAAATTATGACCATCTCAGACCTGCCAGACATACATGTAACACTTAAAAAAATCTACCACTGTAACGCGAGAATTTCATATTTTATGCATTTAGTAAAACGCGGTTATTTAAATACTAAAAACGGAAACTCTAAAATTAATTTGTATATACGATATTTGGAGTCAATAAAGAGCTTACAAATTCTGTTGTAAAGACGAATTTTTCTTCGGTTTCTTTTTGGGTTTATCTGCTTTCGTCATGGGTTCTGGGCTGGCCCACGATTGTGAATACGGCGCGGGGTACTTCATTTGACTGTGGAATTTATCATTAGTCAGAAACTTGTTACACAAACTCAAAATAAAGAAATTGCCATAAACAATTTACATAGTTTTAGGTTTCTTAGCTCTGGGTTTATCCATTTTTTTTCAATTATTTACTGTCGAAACTAAAATTTACATGATTTTATTAAAAAATCCGCGACCGAAAAATAAAACGTCAGTAACAATGTCAGATCCGTAGTCTTATTAATGTCTTTTGAACTACTTACCTAAATAATTATAATGGATAGATGTCAGTACCATAGTGGTCCTAGTCCTAGGTGGTGGTTGATTTATTAAGGATCGAGAACTAAGCAGATAAAAAATACATTTGGTATTTATAACACAAAGAATGGGTTAAAACAGTGATTTAAAACTGCGAGGTTCATGTAGATCGTTCACATCTTATTGAATTAAATAAAATATATTAAAATATATTTAATATGTTATCTTGATCCTCTTTTGAATTTCAAATATCTGTCCGCACGACTTCATTTACGTGGTTGTCGATATTAATTTTCAAAACGAGACAAAAAAGGCAATAATTAAACATGCAATAACAAGAAAATTATGTGAAGGTGAACTACGACTTCTCTAATGTGTGTTAGTAACTACTCTGTGGACTTTATGAGCTGTGAACTATTTTTTCTGACGTATCTACATGACAAAACGTACTCATTTGTAGTCTGCGCCAGTGTTACATATCTGACAGATGACTGACATTTACTTCGCAATTCCAAGTCGTAATTTCTTCGTTTGTAATCTTGAAGCAAATACTTTATGATTTACCTAAATCTGTTCAAAGAAACAAACAATAACTTGAGTTTTCTTAAAAACATTAAAAACGTTCATCATATTACAATATTTCGATAGATCGTTGAATACGATGTGAATAGTTAATTTATCCTGGATCAAACGCAGGTAAAGTCTGGTAAGGTCATTGTTGTTGACTTGACAGAGCTAAAATTAACATTCTGAGCGTGTGTTGTGTCGGTGTACGTGTGTGTGTAGTTGTGTAAACGTCAAAATTCTTGGAAACAGCCGTTCGGGTAGCTACTGGAATGATTTGCCGAGGCTTTAGCGCTCTGAACGAGTAAACTTGTGTAGGTTGGTGCTAGAAATACTGTCCAAGAAATCACTGGCTGGTAATAATAGTGCAGTGTTGTTAAAAAATATACAGGTTTGATTTAAAGTTGGAATCGGACGACGTAGTAGGTAATTCATGCATTTAATATTGTCGAAGGCGTCGAAGCCGTGTGAATTTGTGAGATAAGCAGGTACGTACCTGTTATCGATTTTCATTTAAGTAAGCTTATTTACTCGCTCCACTACAAATTTGCTGTTGGTACCTTTTAAACCTTTCTAAGGTTTATGTATTTCCACAAACCTTGCTTAAACTGCATTGATTTGCAGTATAAAAGTATAAATCGACTGCCCCTACGTAAAATATCGAAATGCAAAATTTACAGGAGAGCACTTCCAAACTCATTTTGTGCACAGAATTGACATTGGAGCTAACTGCAATAAGTTTGAGATATTCGTCAAAATTGTATTAATGAACCAATACGTAATATTTGCAAATGTGTTAGAGCAATTTAAAAACTACCTAAATTTTCAATTTCGTTTCTATATGTAGGGACAGTCGAAATATGATTAGCATTTATTTTCTTTGTATTTGGTTAAAGTGCTTAAAATATGACTTTTTACTCTTCACAAAAATATAGTTAAGAAAAACTTTTCTCTGTACTATATTTTCTAAACAGCTTTCTGTTTAATTCAATATTGGTTAAGGTTTGTTTCCCCTGAAATATAGTGCTATAAACCCATTAGCTTATAACAGCTATCCTCTATTCCTAGGTATGAGTCTTAATTGCTCTTATTTGTATGACAAAAACCTGTTGAAAGTGAATAGTTCAAATTATTTTGTGTGTTATTTTAAGTTATGTACAGTGAATGATTATGATATGTGTATTTGTGTGTATGTATTTTTAATCCTTAATGATACCAATAAAAGTTACCATTTAAAAACATCACAATTGTAACTATTCTTAGATTAGAATGATGACTGAAGAGATACACTACATGTTTTAACTACACAAGTCATGTTCACAATACTTAGTTAACAAGAATGTTAAGTGTAATAATTGCACTTATTTGTGTTAAATACAATTTAATTATGTTTATAACTTGTATATTGTTATGGTATTGTGTTTTTAAAAGAGTTTCAAAGCTGCATAGACTACAAACACCATGTTTGAACACTTTCTAAAGCTATATGCAGCTTTTAAATTTGATTATAATTGTTTTACCAATTAGAACACTTCTATAGAAGCATACACAATTAATGTCATGTTAATTGTAGGTAATCTTCATTGAGTCAAATGGTATTAAAATACAATACATCAATTCAATTCAGTTCTGTTCTGACTTGTTAAAACAAAACTTATAAATTATAGCTTAATTATTTATGTTGCAAACATTTATTTAATTTAATAATCACTTGTTTAAAACATTGTAATTATTTCTAACATTAAGTATTAATAGTAGAATTCTTGAGTCCACATTTCAAGTTATATTTAATTAGTATTTGTTAAATAGTGTGTTTAGTACAATATATTCTAGAATAGTATGTTATACTCACACACAAATTGAGTATAACAGTAAGTTATTTCAAATAATTGTTATATAATTATGTTAAAGAATTTGTTTGTAACGTTGATAAAAATAAATTGTGTAAAACATTTTTGGTATAATGGTTTTATATATTTGGTATAATATTATGTACTGTTAATGTAATTATTAAAACTAAATTAGTCCATAAATTTTATTGAAAAATAAAGATGAGAATGTCAAAAAAAAACTTCCGTAATACATTATGCATTATGTACATTCCATATTTAACTATATATATAAGCATACTAAAGTTTGGCTTTAGTCAACTTAGTCACCATTAACTCACAATCAAGTAAGTATAATTAATAATTATGATTATTAATCTAATGTGTATAAAAATTTAGTGTACTATAATGATCTCTAAATTATTTGATGTATATTGTACCTACAATTTATTTAGCATAGTTACTATGCTGTTGTCGTATGTAACACAAGTATTTTGATATTGTCTAAACTATTGTGAAAGGTACTGTGTGATTTAAAAACATCATAATTATATATTAATAATGTTAAGCTGCCAGATGTTTGCCTCCCTTTTTAGAAAAATCCTGACAAATACTAGACATCAATAATATAATTATGATTTTATAGATAAAATTGATTGCTCTACCAGCGTCAAAAACTAAAAAAAAACTTTTTTAACCGATATAGGGAAATGAGAAACAAATAAACAGTCAATTTATCTAGCGCGATATATTCGCGCGGGTATTACTAGTTTTAATTAAATGCATTTGTGTGTGTTGTGAAATTCCGACAAAAATTGAACTATTAAGTATATGTCATCATATATCATCTTATACAAGTGTATAGTGCAATAAATTACATTTTCTTAATCCTATGTATGGTCATCTAAACTGATTCCGTAGACTGAAGAGGCTACATATCACTAGTTTGTCACTAGATTCAGTATTTTAATTTTAATTCCATGCCATGCCATGATTGCGCGACATTTTCTAAACTTATACATTTTTACATTAACATATTTTTGTTATCTTCAGCAAGATAAACAATCCCTCTTCAAAATGATTTTAGGGTTTCTATCCACTAAAAGCCCGTCTGCATCTATCCGAGCTTATCCAATAATTATATGTAAACTTTTATGTGTATACTTCGCAATATACCGCAGTGTACACGGACTTGAGTACGGTATACCGCAGTATATAAACATGTATTTCTTTTTGCTTTAGTTTAGATAGTATCTATTTATATGTAACGGTGTAAGTTTTCTTTTGGATAACAATACTATTGATGTGTTTTTGTTAATAAAATATGAAATTGTTGAATTTTTTTATTGTAAATAAGTCTAAGGACGTTATAAAAAGGCGGACGGAGTCTCGTAGAACAAAAAGTGAGCACTCATAGTATTTCACACAAACAACACACATTCACACCATAGTATGTCAGTATTGTGCTTGGATTTTTTATGGTGAAAAGCTGGCGAAACTAACAGTTCTTACAAAAAGGCAGGGGATCACCTTTCGTAGGTAAAAAAGTAATTTAAAAATGAAAATACTCGTAGAAACTACAGCAAAATTTAGTAAAGATATCAAAATGGAACTAGGATTAGATAAATGTAAAACAGTATCTACATATAATGAAAGGCAAAATACGACCCGGGGACTATGCATTAAGCGATAACAAACAAATAGAAGCTTTAGACCCTAACGATGTATACAAATATTTAGGATATAATCAGCTTAGAGGCCTCGATCATACAAAAATTAAACTTTCGCTAACTGTTGAATATAAGAGAAGAGTAAATTCAGTATGTAAATCACAATTAACTGGCAAAAATTTGATAAAAGCTCTTAACACCTATGCTATCCCGATACTAACTTACTCCTTTGGCATAATAAAATGGTCTAAAACAGATATTGAACACATAGAACGAACAACACGTACAACACTGACAAAACATAATAACCTACATCCTAAATCGGCGATAGAAAGACTTACCATCAGACGACAGGACGGAGGTAGAGGCTTAATAGATATCCATCATCTTTGGCAGAAACAAATTACAGGTCTTAAAACATTCTTCCGCATGAAATCTCATACAAGTGACCTACATAGTGCTATAACCCAAAATGACATGAACTACACTCCTTTAAATTTAAGCGAACAAATAAATACACAAACTACAACAAATAACACTCGTAACATTGACCCACAGAAACAAAAAGTAGACAACTGGAAAGAGAAAGCACTTCATGGACGTCACCCCCACGACTTGGAACAAACACACGTAGATACAATAGCATCGAATAAATGGTTAAAAATAGGCAACTTATTCCCAGAAACTGAAGGATTCATTATAGCAATCCAAGACCAAATCATAAACACTAAAAATTATCGAAAGTATATAATTAAAGACCCCACTGTTTCTAACGATAAATGCCGAAAATGTCTCAATCAACCTGAGACCATCCAACACATAACCGGAGCATGCACAACTCTCACACAAACAGATTACACTCACAGACATAACCAAGTCGCTAACGTTATACATCAAAAGCTAGCACTCAAACATAGACTCATACAAAACACAAACACTCCATATTACAAATATACACCGCAGACTGTGCTAGAAAATTCAACATATAAATTATATTATGATCGAGCCATACTTACAGATAGGACTATTCACTATAACAGACCAGACATAACTCTACAGGATAA
Organism: Lycas argentea; assembly: GCA_018251815.1. Taxonomy (NCBI): domain Eukaryota; kingdom Metazoa; phylum Arthropoda; class Insecta; order Lepidoptera; family Hesperiidae; genus Lycas; species Lycas argentea. The sequence continues at coordinate 1,341 of DWPR01000006.1, read as the reverse complement.
ACTGAACAAAATAACTTACCTCATAGATATAGCGATTCCTAATACACATAACCTGCAGAAAACAATAACTGAAAAAATAAGCAAATACTCTGACCTGAAGGAAGAAGTTACAAGAATTTGGAAGCAAGATAAAGTATATATTGTCCCCATAGTGCTGTCTACCACTGGCGTTATACCAAAACATCTCCATCATAGTTTAAAACTAATAGACCTTAAAGACACTACATACATCACACTACAGAAAGCCGCTATTCTAAATACATGTAGAATTGTAAGAAAGTTCATGCAGATAGATGAAACCGAAATAATTCCACCTCCACAAGCACCTATTAGATAAAATCATCACACACTACATTTTACTTGGCCGCGGCCCGTAAATGTAGTTTTAACCAGCTTAATGCTGAGAAAGAGAAACATCTCTAAGTAAATAATAATTAACGCATTCATTTTTTCACCTACTTAAAAACCAATGAACTTTAAAATTATATTGTGTGCTATATAAGCGGAGACTTATAATATAACTTGCAAGACTTGACTTGTAACCTGAGCGCAGTAGGTAATACAAAAAGACGCTCAGGTCTCAAGTTAACTCTTAGGCGTCGGACACAGAAAAGGCGTAGGACGAGGACATGAGCTCCATTTTTTCCTGGGTCTCGTGCCGCCCCCCTTTAGGCATGCAACGCTCACAACAGGATGGATGGATAACTTCCCATTAACAGACACTTTGGTGGTGGTTATTAAGTAAAGCATATTTAGATGAAAAATGTATTTGTAAGTGATTGAATTTAATAAATTAATGTTTCGTAATCTGTATTTATTTGTTCCATAGATGATTCAGAAGATGAGGAATCATTTTGGAAATTAAAATACGTAGAAGAGAAAAAGAAAACTGATGTATTGACGAAGTGAGTACTGTTTAATTATAAATTTGAATTGTGAATTAAGTTTTTAACTTACTCGCAGTCTCTAACGTTGGAAACGAATGATTTTTTTAAGTCCAAATGCAGTATGAATAAGTAAATGAAGGAGCAGTAGACTAACATCCTGTATACATAATTGAATATTTACTTTTGCGCCGGCCAGTGTTAACAAAGGGATTAACATTTTCAGGTTATTGAAAGACAATAAGAAAATGGAGAGTGTTCCCGTTGTAACCGCAGAAGTTCCCGCTCCGCAGGCAAAGAACTACGAGTAAGTAATAATATACATGGTAATAACCTGCATGGGGTTACCCTACAGCAATCTTGATTATTTACTTTACACCGAGAAAAATGCTACGAAAGTCTTGTAAAGAGTTACGTTTGAGTTGAAGATGAAGGACGCTTGGTTTTTAGAAGTTTG
>DWPR01000005.1:0-11685 GCA_018251815.1 Lycas argentea | reverse complement strand
TTTCCATTATTAAGTATTTAGTTGTCATCTTTGCTTGAATTGACAGTAATTTATACAAATCTTTAACGTTATCTACAGGAATTGTAAGTTCCTCATGCAGTTGAGTAGATATAATATTCAATTGATTTTGTAACTGATTAGGAGAAAGTAAATGGATGTCAATCTGTCCGTGATATATGTCAGTTATGGTGTCTATTAGAGTGTCCTGTATTTTTCTTAAATGTGACATTATTATATTTGCAGATAATGCGGTTGTCAGTACGTAATAGGAATTTAGTATCATATTGGTTGCATTTTTGATCTGATTAACTTCCAGGGAAATATTATTCAAATGTTCAGTGAGGAAATTGTATTGTTTAATCATAACAGCTTCATTCCGTTTTAAAATATTATTCTCTGCTTCTAATATCGATGTTTGATTTTTAATCATATTTAATAGATGATTTTCGTTCGTTTTTATCATGTCTATGTCATATTCATACTTTTGTGCAAATCTGTCATCAAGTACACCGAATAATGAATTCGCAACGTATCCTATTCCGTTGATTAGACCTCTTTTCACGCGCTTATTTGACTTATAGAGCATGATGTCATTATAATGCTGAAGTTCGCTCAATTCGTTACTCAATTGAGATACTATTGGTGTAAACATTTTTTCCTTGTCACATAATATTTTAAGATGATTTATATATTGCTCAATGCTATGTATATTTTGCCAATAAGTTGTCGTATTGTAGTATATTATTAATTTCCAGTCGTCTTGGACTATACGAAGATCATATAGTTTGTCAAAGTAAAGAGTGTTGTTAGATGGTAGGGTTGTCACATCGATGTTTGCGTATATAGGAATTATGATTGAAAATAATAAGAGAAAGAATGTAAAGAAACAATTTGGTTGCTTGCGTCTAATTTTTCTGCGATCGTAAGTTTTCGGTTCGGTTTGAGGTTCTACTAGTAAGGGAGTTAATTTGGTTATTGGTCGTTTGAAATAACCATTGGTGGTTTTTACTGTCACTACTCTGACGTGTCCATCTTTTCCCGGATGCAGTTTATCCACCTTTGCAAGTGCCCATGTCGACGGTGGCATGTGATCTTCATTTACTAAGACGATGTCATCTGTTTGCAAATTCTTTGTAGGATGATTCCACTTGTATCTGGCTTGGAGTTGATGTAAATATTCCTTTGACCATTTTGACCAAAAGCCTTTCTGCATTTTCTCAACTAGTTGCCATCGTGTGGTTAATGATGTAGGCTGATCAGTGTCAGATAATGGAGATGAAATTATCGGTGCCCCGACCAAGAAATGACCTGGTGTAATGTAACCATCTTCAATATTTTCTGTCAGTCTGTACAGGGGCCTTGAATTGAGACATGCCTCAATTTGTGTCAATAATGTATAAAATTCTTCGAATGTCAGTTTTTGTTCCCCAATTATGCGTTTAAGATGGTGTTTGACACTTTTTACTGCAGCTTCCCATAATCCACCAGCGCTTGGCCATAACGGTGCATTGAATTGCCAAGTGACTCCCATGCTGTTAATGTCGTTAAGAAAGTCTTTGTTAGCTGTCATAAGTCCTAATTTAAATTCTTTTTGCAGGCATCTGGAAGCTCCGACAAAGTTTGTGCCATTATCTGAATACATATACTTGGGTACTCCTCTTCTAGCGCATAAGCGTTTAAACGCCGCTAAAAATGAAGGTGTAGTAAGATCAGAGACCAGTTCTAAGTGGACGGCTTTAGTGCTAAAGCAAATGAATACCGCTATATATCCTTTTGTCATTCTAACTCCTCTTCCTTTGCTCGCTTTAACATCTACATATCCTGTAAAGTCCACTCCTGTGTGAGTGAATGGCCTCGACGGTGTCACTCTGGCTTCCGGTAAGGGTGCCATAAGCTGTGCGTGTCGTTGCACACTAAATCTGCGGCATGTAATGCAGTCTCGTATTCTTTTCTTAACACTTCGTATCCCTCCTACTATCCAATATTTTTCACGTAAGTATGTCAATGTCAGTGTTGGTCCACCGTGGAGAGTCGCTTTATGTGCATTGTCAATTAAAAGATTTGTCAAATGTGAATCGCGAGGTATTAAAATAGGATGTTTAGAGCCATATGTCAGATCTGAATATTGCAATCTCCCCCCCACTCTAAGTATGTTTTCTTTGTCTATAAATGGGTTCAAAGGTAATATGTTGCTTTTCGAACTAATTCTGTCATTTTGTTGTAATTTCAAAATTTCTTTACGGAAGTGTTCATTTTGTATTACTCTAATAAATTCATGTCTTGAAGTAATTATCTCTTTATTAGTTAAATAATTGCATTTGATAGCTTCATTGTTCCGCCGCACGTTCGTTATGAAACGTGAAACCCATGATAGGACTCTTGTTGCATGAATCCAGCTGCTGTGTTTATTTAATAAGTCTTGTAAAAATGTTGGCTCTATTTGTATAATATTAACCTGCTTTCTGTTTTTTAATTCCAGGGTTGGAGTGGTAACTTGTGAATTTTGAGGTTTATAGTCACTATCTTTAAGCCACTCCGGGCCCTGCCACCAAATTGTATGACTTTTAAGTTGCTCTATGTGTAATCCTCTCGTTGCGCAATCTGCAGAATTATCTTCCGACCTGGTGTAATTCCAACAAGAAGAAGGTATGATGTCTGTCACCAATCGAACTCTGTTAGCAACGAATGCCTTCCAACGAGTGCTCTCTCCCTGGAGCCAACCAAGTGTTATCATCGAGTCGGTCCATCCAAATATTTTAATGTTTCGTTGCGGTAATGCATGTACTACATTCTTCATCAATTTAGCTAGTAAAACAGTCGCACATAATTCTAATCTCGGCAGGGTAACACGATTATTCAAAGGTGCTAATTTTGTTTTACCTGCAATTAATGTTACTGTAACGTCTTGCTTTTCATTTCGGGTTTTTAGGTAAATGGCGCACGCGTATACTTTTTCTGAAGCGTCAGCGAAGCCATGTAATTCTATGTCATATTTCGTACTACCTAACCATCGTGGTATGTCAATTGTGTCAATATGTTTTAACTCTTCTAGTAACTGTATCAAATCATTTTGCATGTCAGTGGGGATCATGTCATTCCAATCAATACCGGTCGACCAAACACGTTGAAATTGTAATTTCGCTCTGATCGATATAGGTGAAAGCCATCCTAAGGGGTCATATATTTTAGAAATATGAGATAACATTTCTCTCTTTGTCATGCATTTATCTTTAGTGTCAAAATCCACTTTGCTTTGAAACTTGAATGTATCAGATGCTGCATCCCATCGTAATCCTAACGTCTTTGTAGAGTTGTCATATTTAAAGTCAATAAATGCTGGATCGACTTGCTCTTGACATAAATCATGCAATAGTTCAGGGGCGTTGCTACACCATTTCCGTAAATTAAATCCAGCGTTCCGTAACATGTCTATCAAGTGCCTTTGTACTTGTTTGGCCTCTGCAATGCTGTGACTGCCCGCTAACAAGTCATCAACATAAAAATTGTTTTCTAAAACATTCGCTGCGACTGGGTACTGAGCAGCTTGATCCCGTGCTACTTGCTTCATCGTTCGCAATGCAAGAAACGGCGATGCTTTCAAACCATAAGTGAGAGTACACAGCTGATATTCTTTAATCGATTCGTTACTACTATTTCTCCATACCACCTTTTGTAATTGTTGATCTTTGTCATGTACTAAAATCATTCGATACATTTTTTCACAATCTGCAGAGTACACATATCGAAATGCACGCCAATGTATCAATAATTGTTGGATGTCTTGTTGTAACTTAGGTCCCGTTTCCATTAGATCATTTAAGCTGTAGCCACTGGAGGTTTTAGAGGATGCGTTAAAAACAACGCGTAATTTTGTTGTGGATGAGTCATCTTTATGCACGTCATGGTGAGGTAAGTAGCAGCTGATTGACTGACTACTGGTGTCACATTCCTTCATATGCTCCAACTCTATATATTCTTCCATGAACTTCCGATAATCTCCTTGTAATTTACTATTTTTCGAAAACCTTTGCTCTAACGACTTATACTGTGCCAGGGCTTTCGTTTTCGATGTGCCTAAATATTCTTGAAAGTTTGGTTTCATTGGCAGTCTAACTTCGTATTTTCCATTTGGTAATCGTCGTGTCGTTTTAACATAAAATTCTTCACAAAATTGTTCACTTTCTGTCATCTCGTTACCTCTGTCACTTATATCTTCGATTTCCCAAAACTTACTTATATCTTCTTGACCGTTAAGTACAACATGGCAGTTAAATTTTTTTGTAACATTTCCCGATAATATCCACCCTAATTTTGTTTGTTGTGCAATCGGCTGTTCTGGTAGTCCTCTCAATATTCCATCCATTATAATTTTTGAGTATACTCTCGCATCAAATAATATGTCAATCGGCATAGAAATGTTATAGTCCGGATCGGCGAGTTGGATGTTCTGTAAATGAACATAGTTTTTCTTTGCAAAAGAGTGTGTAGGTAGGCTGTGTATAAGCTTAGACATAATTAATGCTTCTGTAGTGAAAGTAAAATTGTCATATGTCGATTTGCATGTCAGTTGAACTTTTCCTCTACTTTTATTAGATAGGGTTCCTACCCCACATACGTTGGCATTGTATTGCTGCCTTTGTAATGTCAAACGTTGTACTGCATTTTCTGTGATTAACGTTGATTGAGAACCTTGATCCAGAAGACCTCTTAATGTCACGTAGGTACCATCCTTAGCTTGTACTTGCAATTGCACCGTTGTCAATAAAATTTCATCATCGCTTTGCACGTGGCTGACGGTTGTTTGTGCATTTTGCTGTTGCTGAGGACGATGGCTTGCATTGGAAAATAAGTCGTGTATCAATGTGTTGTGAGCTTGAAAACACTTTTTGCATCGTTTCTGCGAGTTACATACATTATGCTCATGGACGTAAAGACAATTATTGCATATCTTGTATTTTGATAAAACACTTCGCTTTTCACCATTTGTCATATTCTCGAATTTTTTACATTGAAACAATGCATGCGTCGTATTACTGCACACGGGGCATTTTGCTGTCGCAATGCTTGTATGATATGCACGATTATAAGACGATTTAGAGAATCTTGTATTCAACTGTTTGTTATAATCTTTCTTCACTGGAATTGTTGATGTTGAATTGTTAAATTGGGATGTAGGCTTATTATAGGTCTGGGATGATTCGTACTTCCTACTCATCGGTTCAAGAGCTGTAAATTTGTTTTCCAAAAATGACATAATTTCATTAAAAGTAGCCAATGTTCTGGGCGCTTTCCTTGATTCTCGATAGTCTCTAAGCGTCTCGTGATCTAACTTTTTCGTTATGAGATGTACCAACAGAGGACCCCAAGAAGCAGTGTCCACTCCTAGGTTCTGAATCGCGTTAATGCATTCGGCGCTCGTATCATGCAACTTTTTTATTTCAAATGATGTCTGTTTCTGAATAGAAGGTTGATTAAGGAATACTTCTATCTGCTTTGTAAATAACGCCTGCTCATTATTATAACGCTGATTAATAATGCTCCATGCAGTGTCATAATTATCAGACGAAATGTTTAGATGTTGTATTAGACGTTCTGGTTCGCCACGTAGCCTTCCCTTTAAGTGTTGCATTTTTTGGGCTTTCGACAAGCAGTTATTATTATGTATCGCGTCCGTAAACAAATCTATAAATGCTGGCCATTGAATATAATTTCCAGAGAAAAAAGGTATGTCTATTTGAGGTGTTGAATGTTGTATGTGTACTGTCGATAATAATTTTCTGTTAAGAATTCTTTTACAGTTTTCATATGTGGTTTCGTTGGTCGAGTATTCAAGTTCGTAGGTTTCATCACAGCCCTCTAAAATGTTGTCAATTTGCCAGTGTAAACTATCAATGTTGTTCCAGCGCGCTTGTAGATTTCGCAATTTATCTTCAATCTCCCACTTGTCAGCACCATCCTGTAGTTGACAATTCTGTACTGCTCTCTGAAATGCTCTAAAGTTAGTTTTCTGCATTTGTATTAATTCTTTGGCTTTCCCTTGAACTTTTTCCAAGCCTACAGGTGGCTGCGATTCGACTTGAGATTGCGAAGTACTCGGTTCAGGACTGTATGTCGCAATCATGTTTCTTGTAGTGTCATAAAAACTTTTCAACTGTCCATACATGTCTTTTAAAAAATACTCGTGCGATTTGTCAGGAAACGTTTCTAATTGCTCATGATTAAATTGAAAATCATCGAAAAACTTGTCAAGGCAAATTAATTTATTTTTTATATACTCGGGTGTTTTCCTACTCTTGGAATCTTTTTTAAAGTTAATATTAATCTGCTTAACACTCTCAATAATTTCTTGTTGCCGTTGTATTATTGCTTCCATTGTGAAGAAGAAAATAAAACGATCTTACTTGATTAGCAGCTACCACCTTTACTGCTGATGGGTCTCACTGGCTCTGAATTCCAGCAAGTTTGGTTTGAGCAAACTCACAAATGTTCAATAAAAATGTCACTCAGATATCACTGTGTAATAATGTCAAAAAAACAATCAGATCATGTAAAAAAATTAAAATGTCAAAATTATTATAAAAATGTCACTGCAATTGCTTTGGAAGTGCGAAGATAAATTAATGTAAAATTGTCAAAAGATTTAATATTGTCACGAAAATGTCATTTAACTGTAATTTACTGTCACTGTAATCCACGCGAAGTCGCGAGGTCCAGAAATTCTCGAAGGACCAAAATGTACGGACCGAGGGGTTCGTATTAGATGTCAATGTCAATAAAACGCGTCTGTCACGGTAGATACCTTTAATTGCACTGAAAATGATGCTACTTAATACTAATATGCTGATCTGCATAATGCAATATCGATGTACGAATAAGCTCGTACACAAGGAGTTATGTAGTTAATGAAATTATATTTGCACTTGCTACGCGATCTTATCTCGTCACGTCCACCCGCGGTTGACCTTGTATAGAGTTTTCGGACGATAATAGGCAAGGATCCATCCGGCGATCGGAACCTCGTTTCGTCCAAACAATGCTGTGTTTTTACATTTGCGAGGCTTAAAAAGTGCCGTGTCTCGTCATTTTACTTGCAAATTTGCGTGATTATGCATAGTGGAGCCCGGCAAAGATTTATTTACGCTTGCATTGTATGCATTGTGTGCCGAGTGAGCGTGTGGGCACGCACCAATGTTCCCCGTATAATACAACTTCAACAAAGCATACGCTTCCCCTTCGTTTCGTTCAGGTTCACTCGACGATGACTAAGTCAAATTTTACTGATGCACCTCTTAAGTTTATCGCCGACTGCATTTCGATTTATATACTTCGAGTCATCTTGCAATAGCTTAATAGCATTGGCTAACGTTTGAGACCTGATAATATTAAGTTTGCAACTTTGGTATAGGTATATTTACTCACTTTTCTGCTTGCTGCGGAGTTTAAAGTCAGTCTGAAATTTCTCACATCTTTTCGCTGGACCTACATGGTCGACGCTGTGAGTTCATCACGCAGTCTGGCGGCGAAGCGGTGACAATTTAGAGCGGACTATGCATAATTTAACCATTAATTCTCAGAATGACTCTTGGAACTTCTATGTTTGCTAGACGGCGCTGACCAGCCCTTTATTATGTATGCGACGGGATTGGATAAAACTTACAAGACTACGAAATTGTACTTTATAATGTTAAAGCACACAGACTTAGCAAATAGTTGGCTAAGTTTAACAATCCGTGTATGCGACGCGGGGTGCAATTTCGAACGAAATTCAGAGTTGTAAATTTCCGGAATAGTGTTCTGGTCATGGTCAAGATTTAGAAGAGTGCGTTAGTTATATAAACCAGACGCTCATGTCTTAGCGGTGCAGCGTGAGAGAGAAAGTTCGGGTGGGTTCAAGGACGAAGCGGGTTATTTGCGTCGCGCGGCGGGCGATCGACGATGCAATTAAATTTGTAAACGAAGCTTTATGTTCCGAGCTAAATATAATACGATCCCGCGATGTTGCCGTCCCGTTCGTTGTCAAAGGCCGCGACTTTCGTTCGCTGCATTTCTCATGCTTCGAGCACTCTCAAAGATGATTGCGTGCAATTGTTCTTTGATGCACGTGTAACCACAATGCAGTTGTTTCGTGTTTCGAAATTCTTGTTTGACAGTCTGGCGAAATTGTATAAGACACTTTCACTCTTACACAAAACTGATCGGCCATTACGATTTTACATGAAATTTATTTGCGAGCGCATCACGACTTACGAGTTTAATTATTAAAGCTTGTATTTCATCCTCGACTGGCTGCGATTACGGACTGGTTCCGTAGCTTCGACCGTACACGAGCACGCATAAAATTACGTACAAGATTAAACGTTTTCAATTGAAGTAATTTAAGCATTAAGTATCAACACTTGTTTCGGTGAAGGAAAACATCTTGAGGAAATGCTTAAATGAGAGTTCTCTACAATACCTTGAAAGTGTGTGAAATCTGCCAATCGACACTTGATCAACATGGCCATTACCCCTTTCATGACGCGAGAAAATCCAAGCCCAGCACTGGCACAGTTTTGGGCTGTAATACTTATGAAGTCATTCTGATAGCAAACAAATCAATCACATTACATAATATACGAAAACGTACAAAAACTACATATGTAGCTCGTGTGAATAACATTGATAAGCACAATCAACGTTTATGTACTCTGGGGACATGATTAAACTGCATCTCAGTTTTATCGCGCCAGATTGAAGCGAAGGACACGAAAAGAGATTCGACAAATTGATGCTTCGTTAAAAGAGTGTTTTAACAAACGCTTCGTAATAATCATTTCAATTTGCTCTCGCTTTAAAACCTATTCTCGTGAGCTTAGTTCGAGTATATTCTTGTACTTACATGATTGAAATTACTGAAGAACTTGGCAAGAACGGCAAAGTTGAAATGTGATGTTGTTTATTTAATGTTTAAGCTACATTAGCTCATGTTGGAAACGTAAAGACTGAAATATAACAGAACTGTATTTAGCTTCGGAATGTGCGTTTTATCGTGAGTAATAAACCACTTTGGCAATAAAATTAACGCCTTTGAATTAATATTGCTAATAAATAATGGACTAAATCACGTAGCAATTGTCAGAATATTGAGCAGAAAACGCCATTACGAAGAGAATGTACGAGATGTTGCAATTGGTACCGTTATAGGTAAAGTTCAGTAGTTCGTTGAGCCCGAACACTTCTGCGTTCATTATTTAAAGGTCAAATACGACAATAGCCCGCCTTAGCCGTTTTGACTTCAAATAAATCCACCCATTCCTCACACCGACGCAGACTTTTCAGATAATTCTCTGAATCTCAATAAAGGACTCCATTGTGTCTTTTCTCGATATTAAAAAGTTAAATCAGATATTTTTGTAACGTTTCTGATTTTCTCGGCCCATGAAATCTTTTTTGTGTTTTCTCAGATAAATATTTGTTGTGTAGGTAAAAAGCGCGCATAGTATGACGTTTCTTGAAATTATTCTTCTGTCTTTAATTATATTACTAAAACAAATATAATATTTAGAATTATTTGCTAAATTTTGATTTATTACCTATTGAACCAAGTATCATAAATTCTTCGTAAGGAGAGAATATTAGCACCACATCTTCGTATCAATCTCGATCAGTTACTTTACTGACATCTAAAGTGTCGAGCTTTATAATGATAAATGTCAGCTACAAGATGTTTTGACACGATCAGCCGATAACACAAGAATATTCCTTGAATCTGACTATTGATATCTATGGCTATTAAACTACAGCAAGCAGTGACAGCCATTGGTGATCTAAACGCACCATAAATGTTTAAAATTTACATACAACAATCCATAATTGTCCCACTGCTCGGGTCTCATCTATTAATTAATTATCACTTGATCCGGTCAATGAAAGCATCGCGAAGAAAATTAACCTTCTACAAAATTTTCTCAAAGGTGTGACTGCCAATCCGCACTTAGCCAGCGTGGTGTACTATGCCCGTGTCATCCCTTCAATATGATGCAGTCAAGCCGTAGGACAGTTATGGTTTAAGATAAGGAGTACAAGTCAATTCAAAGATCGCATTAATTTTGTACACGACGTGATCAATCAAATTGAATTAATATTGTTATGGATGCAAATAGCAGTAACAGAACTGCAACGGGCTTCATTTCAGATGCATACTGCAGATGGTTCAGGTTATAAATCTTGTAATAATGCATACATCGCAATAGGCTGGGTTTGACGGTTAGATTAGATAACAGATTTATGGTTGCGTTGACTCGTCAACTTGATATCATGTTGTCGCCAACGAAACAATGTTTGATGACCTCGTACTAGAGTTCTGTTTGTGAAAATACAAGTAGTTTAAGGAGTTCGATTAGTTATGACTGCAAGTAGAATACAAAATTATTTTCATCACCATTTATTGTACCTCTGCTGAGCTGGTGTTTCTGCCAGGATGTAAGGGTTACAAGCCATACCCTCGTGCAATATTATTATATAGTTGACTTGGTTACTAGCGTATGGTGATTGATGTCAATTGAATTAAAATATTTTCATATTATTTTTGGTCTACACCTTACGTCTTATGCGCCTTTACCTTTGCTAAACCTTTTATAGATGTCCTTGGGCAGTGATGACCAATTATTATCAGCCCGTCTAGTAGTTAGACAACTAAATGTAGCTGATAAGTAGGTATTTGTATTCAGTAAACATCCTTAATAATTCCGTGTAATTGTATGAAAACACAAAACAATGTAGTGTCAGTACGTTGCCAATAGCACTGACCATCCTTAACGTTCAAATAGTTAGAACGTCTAGAATGTTCTACGCAGTCATAATCGGTCGCATTGTCATTCCGCATCATAAACAACAAACCATAAAAGAATTCCACAAAGTGGTTACATTTTATTTTTATCGCCCGTCCGTGGAACTAGAGTCCTTTCAGCAACAAACATGTCATTAAAAATAAAATATACATACATGAGCGAGTTACATTGTTTCAATGTTGTGTACGTGATCCGAACCTGCCTCAATACACGAATAAGTGTATGTGTATGTACTTTTATATATAGATCGTGTATCGTGATGTTGTAAACACAAAACTAAGAGTGTTATCTTAATTGCGTTCTCGAATGCATTTTATTGGGAACACGTTAATTACTTTATTTTATCACGAACGTTTCCTATGCATTCATGGCGACGTCAACGTCTATTAATAGATTTATTATTGCGGTTGGTCAAGAGGTAAGACGCCGTAAGTGTGCAATTAAATGAATGGTTACGAACAAGCTGAGTGACAACGGCACGCACTAGCTTACATAATACTTTCCACAATGGAGAATTGTGACTGAACTAGTCAATCTGTTGTATTGACTAAACACTGTTTAATAGGCAATGTTAAATGCATAACAGACTTTAGACGCCACCTTTAGTGCCGACAAAATGATTTAACACGATTTGTTAACCAAATAGTGTTTAAACAATGGCGATAATTTGTCAGTGTCTTATTCATTTACCGTTGTTACAATCATATTGTTCTTGGTGTTGTTTGACTGGTTAAGTTAATTACTATGTAATCGTAAAATTTGTGTAAAGGGTTCATCCATCCTCGTGCCCAGACGAACCTCATCTGCACATGGTGCATCTTAGTGAATAATATTTTTAAAATTAGGATACGCTTTT
>DWPR01000004.1:0-11710 GCA_018251815.1 Lycas argentea | reverse complement strand
AATTATGTTTAAAATGTTCACAAGTTGTTTTAAAAATACGCACAGTATTTAAAATACGAACAATATTTAGAGCACAACTCCAACTGCTGGCCTCAGGTCTTCTCTCATACTGAGAGGGTTAAGACCATAGTCGGCCATAAGATTGGATAAGCAAGCATGATCTCTATCGTGTAGTAGGTCTACGATCTATTACTAAGATCTACGACTTTGTAAAATTAAGGTGATAAGGCGATTAAGAACGCGTAACCGTTATTCCTGTCGGAGTCCCGCATCAAGTTTCGTACAGCTACATTCTCCAAAATAATTAGGTAACAATATTAAAGTTCATAAACTATGAAAGCACTGAACGAAAAGATAAACTGAACAAACTTAACTCTGTCGTTGGAAAACTGTCGTTCTACATTGACATAGGTTGCTGTCAATTTACCAACCAACGGTGAATAAGTTTGTAATAGCAATAGTTTCTTTGCGATGTAGGTAACTAAAAATAAATAGTTTTGGTTGTTTTTATTTTCTTGCTCTGTATGTAGGTTTTGATTGATCTATGAGGAAAACTGTCTTAGATAGACGGACCGACTGACAATGAAATTATCGTATAATGTTTTTTTTTATATATTTACTTTTGCTTCTAGTCAAATTTTATGATTATAGATCACCGGGATTATTAGTCTTTTATTTCCTAGCAAGTGTACACGGCATAAACGGCCTTATTTTTTGATTGCGTTGGCTCAGCTGCTGGAGCTTGATTATTCACAGCTCCAAGCTGACTTGGATGTTGAAATAAACTTGATTGTTGAATGCATTTCTGTGAAAAGGGGTCTTGACAGATTGATGGTAAAGGTTAAAATTCTTAAACCATAAACCATAAAATCGTCAAGCACAGAACCTTAAAAACGTTAATAGGTAGTAAAAAGGTCAGGTTATGGTTATAAAACGGTTGTACGAAATTCGAAGATGCGAAAACAGAATGGAGGTTGAATTAACTAGATGATAAAACTGCTCACCGTGAGTGGCACTCCCGCGTGTGATTGCTCATTCAACGAATTGTGCATCAAACGGAAGAGGACTATTAACGTCACTCATCGTTGAATGTTCCCAATTCGATGCGTCCAGTGTTAAAATCCGCCACTCGGTAGGGTCACAACTCATGATGTTATATTGAATTCAGGAACAAAGTTTAAATATGATTGTAATTTTGTATTTTGATTCATGATTGAGGAAATGTTGTAAGCTAATTTATTCAACAGTATATTTGGTTATCTATGCATATGTAGGTACGTATTAAGTAGGTAGGTATTTAAGTTAAAGTACCTTTAAGTAAAGTTAAGGTACGGTTTTAGTGGGTATCCCACATAACCCGATGGCGATGGGTATCTTCTAGATTCCCCCCTCCACCCCGTAAACAAAAAAAGAAGGTACGTGTTTAAAATCGGATAAGATTTTCTGTAACTAATAATTTTATGCTTAAAGATACATAAAAATTCTGTGCCGATTAAAATAATTCTATCTTTTTTTTCAGGCAAAGTACTAAATATTTCCGAGATTACCCAAATAAATAAGATGAATAAAATATGCAATAACATTCTTCATATAAAGGTTAAGCTTTTGTTATTTTAAATAAGCTTTCATCGCTACAGGACCATTTCCACGTATACATCGGTCGAAGAGAATAAATCGAGAGGAAAAGAAATCTCTGGCACGTGTACAGAATGGAACGGCGTAAACTACAATGAGTCGTTTGAAACGAATATAGCGCGGAAACGGGATTGGTCGACTGTTCAATGGATGGAATCGGTATCAAGTTACCATTATTGTGATCTGAATACTCGTACAAAAAATAATGTTATTTAGGTGTCGTATAACGAAAACTTTTAGAGGCGACCCCGAGCCTAGGGGACTTGTGAAATGTGATAATAAAATAAAAGGAAATTTTATTCGTGGTTGGTTTCCTCCTATCAAAACTCAAGATTTACTTATTGCATATCCAACTTATCTTCAGTGTTTAGATACTTGATCCCAAAGTTTTCTGCTCTTTTTTCTCTGTATTTCTATTTATCCTACCCTATTTTATCCTATGCAAAAAGGTTGTCTCGAAGAAATTGTTTCTTTTTATAGTTTTAAGGACTGAATAAGTAGACGGGTCTCCTGAGGTAAAGTGGTCACGGTTGACTGCGTACATATGCAACATCAGACGAGTTGACATACATCGACGGCCCTGGCGCTCTTTTCACGCTTTTTTTGAAGTCCTCAATTTCATAGCACTCTGGGAAAATCGCGGAAGGTTGCTCATACACAGTATAAACGATCCTCAAAACCAAACCGTGGAGGGTTGCCACGAACTTATATTTCTTACATGTTGTTAGTGTCTTTGGTTTTATTGATATCCATGGAATAAGGAAACTGATTACCATCAAAAGCAAGTCTGCTCATTTGTAATCTATTCACTTAAGTAGATTATAAAACCACTTAGGCATAATACTTACGCTACAATAGCACGATCCGATGTAATGACAATAGCTCTGAAAACGGATATGCTCGATTCAGACTGTCATT
This sequence comes from Lycas argentea, assembly GCA_018251815.1. Taxonomy (NCBI): domain Eukaryota; kingdom Metazoa; phylum Arthropoda; class Insecta; order Lepidoptera; family Hesperiidae; genus Lycas; species Lycas argentea. The sequence goes on along the minus strand of DWPR01000004.1, from coordinate 9,157 downwards.
GCTCGATGAATGTAATGATGACCAAATTACAACCATTGGAAGTAATTGGCCACAATGCGCATTGTTGTAGATTTTGATGTAGAAATTGTTGAAAATGTTGAAAATTGTATACTGGTATCCGTTTTTCATAAATTATTTTTTAAAATAGACCTTAACTCATTTCTTAACTGGCTCTTCGAGATTGCAATGGAACACGTCTCGCATTAACCTTAGAATGAGCTAGAGGAGGAAAGAAGGAGAAGAAGGAAAGAATGAATAATTAGACACCACATCCGAGTACTTTTCGAAATTATTTAAGTAATAGGTACTAGTTGTAAACAAAACAATTTAATTACTAAAAATCCCTATATTGTCGATTTCAAACTTCAACACTACAATATTCTTACCATGTCTTTTAACGCCATGCTTCGAAATATTTTGTTTGTTTATCATTTTTATAATAAAAGCTTTTGCAATTATTATAATGTTTTTATTTATAAAAATGTTTTTATTTCAGAGAGTAAGCCACGACAAGATTCATCTCTGCGGTCGCTCAAGTAGATTGAAATCACGAGAAGTGCTTTATGCTCTAATTTGTTTGTAAGGAGAGCGGTACAAAAGATACATAACAATACATAGGTCGCCAAGACAATCTTTTCTTTAACTTGCAAGAAAATGTAGTTCGCTGCTTTGTTCGTAATAGCAATGACTAAAGAAAAGCTAAAATGTTTTTCAAAAAAATACGTTAAAGTAGTAATTAATGAAACTAGTTTATTATTACTAAAGGATTCATGAGGGACTGTCTATTATGATAGACTGGCTAATCTCGTAATGTCCAATCTTGGCCAATGTCGATTATGTGATCATTGAGATTAGGTGACCCGTGTGCTCGGATAAAGCCATTAAAAGTTAAGTTTTACAAATAAATTAAAGTTTTTTATAACAAAGATATCGATTTATTCGTTGATTATGAAAATGTATAAAGCAGATTTATAGCGACAATTTATTTAGTAAAGGGATTAAAAAGAAACTTAAATTGTTTGGTAATTATGAGAGATTATGAAATTATCCAATCGTCCATAGTATACTAGTTAGAAGAACGGTTCCACTTCACTGAGTACATGTATTGTTTCAATAAGTGCTTACCTCGCATATGAAAAGTGAACATCACGATAACAGAGATAATAAACTTGTTCAAAGCAGACCGATTTGATAATACCGACGTCGTTAAGATAAAGATAAAATAACCAAACATATCAATGTTAAGGTTTTGAATATATTCTTATAATCCACAGTGTTTCAAGGTACGAATGATTTAAGAGAATAGGTAATAACGCAAAAAGCGTGATCACGTTCTGAATTATAAGAAATACCGGCAGCTTCTATAGTTAATCTAGTGCTAAAATTTAATGGAACCAAAACAGAATTATTTTTGAACTACGGAGCGTAAGTAATCTTCGTTATAGGAATAATAGAGGAACCGTTGAAAGGATGGAATGGTTTAAACATAAAATTTAATGCCTAATAAAATTCAAAGCACTTACGCAGATAACTTTAATTCGTAAATGTAACAGTTAAGTTAAGTCAAGCATGGACTGATGTATTATAAGCTGTTAGACAAACATTCAAAACACCGGTGATCCATTCTCCAATTGTTATAGAATACCAGGTATTACATATTGAACATATTGAAACATGCAGTTTTGATGTTTTTTTTTTATTTTTCACATTCTATCTTATATTATTTTCAGCATCAGTTCCTGCAATTATAGAAAGAGATCCGTGCGTTCCTTCGCCTTGTGGTCCAAACTCACAATGTCAGAATCTGCGCGGTATCCCATCTTGTTCGTGTATGCCAAACTTTGAAGGCAGTCCTCCTAATTGTAGGCCAGAATGCACTATAAACGAAGATTGTACTAGCAATCTTGCATGTATTAAACAGAAATGCAAAGATCCTTGTCCAGGCTCGTGCGGTATCAACGCCAATTGTCAAGTCATGAATCATGTCGCCGTTTGCAGTTGCATTGAAGGTTTTGAAGGAAATGCCTTCATACAGTGTAATCCTAAGCCAGTAAAAGGTTGGTAAATTCTATATTCGTCTAAATTTATATAACCGTTTACATTAAAATATTGATTTAACTTTTATATGTTTAGTAACATTCTCGAAGACAATCTGTTGATGTATTGTTTCAATATTTTGAGTAAATTTAATTATGAATGCTGGTATTGAAGTTTCAATATTAGTTGAATCATAATAAAACCGTATAAATTCGTTTCTTACAGAAGAAACTGATTTATGTAATCCTTCGCCTTGTGGAACTAATGCTGTATGCAACAATGGAGAGTGTACCTGTATTCCTGAATTCCATGGAGACCCATACAGTGGTTGCCGTCCCGAGTGTGTACAGAGTTCTGATTGCGACCGAGACAAAGCTTGCATGAGTAATAAATGTCAAAATCCTTGTCCTGGCACCTGCGCAATTACTGCTATATGTAATGTTGTTAACCACATCCCAATGTGTTCATGTCCCGAACGGATGACCGGCAACGCTTTTGTAGAATGCAGAACTGTCTCAGGTAATAACTATTATCATTATTTTCTGTACGAGTTTATTTATAACACTATATTGAACATAACAATAACTTGTGTTTGGTTTTTCAGAACCAGTAAATATTAATCCTTGTCAACCTTCTCCATGTGGCCCTAACAGTCAATGTAGGGAAGTAAATGGTCAGGCTGTGTGTTCCTGCGCCCCGCAATACATCGGATCACCACCTACTTGCCGACCAGAATGTGTCATTAGCGCTGAATGTTCTTTAGATCAAGCTTGTAGTAATCAACGCTGTATTAATCCCTGCATCGGCGCTTGTGGTGTGTTAGCCGAATGTAAAGTAGTCAACCACAATCCAATATGTACTTGTCCAACATCGTACTCAGGAGATCCATTTTCACGATGCTTTAAATTACGTAAGTATTAACTTAAATAGCTAGTATTACATTGTTACTTATTTTAGATTTTACGTAGCATTGGTCACATAAACAATTTTTCGTATTCGCGAGTGAATTTGAGTGGCCTTTTGTTTTAAAGGTGCTTGGATTTGGAAAATAACAGCAATCTTTAAGTTCTTTAACTAAAGTTTTTGAACACTTAATCAACATGGGGAAAGGATTTAATAATTACATGTGCAAGAAATTCTTTCATCCTGCCTCCAGGGATAATTTGAAGAGGGTAAGATCATATTTTAGATTACAATTTAATGTTGCAGACTTTCAACAATATTATGGCGTAGCAACATGTCGCCTTGGTAAAACTTCATGTTTGTTGATGTAAATCGATTATATTGCAATTGTGGTTTTTTAATGTTTTTATCTAGAAAACAGGTTCTGAATCCCAATAACACCACTCACTTTAAGAAACATGGATCTTTATCTTCACCACAACAATGATAACAAATTAGCTGGTGCTCCATAATTATACAACTTGTATCTTAATTGATAGAACTAAAATGTTTCAGTTGCAAATGTTAGTTATGAAGTCTGAAGTATTTACTTTACTTAATTTATTTCTAAGTAATTTGCTTCACTTGACGAATCCTGTATTAATATAAATCTCATGCTTGCACAAATTTTGTAAATACCTCAATACCATATAGGACAGGCAAAACAAAAAAAATGTGTTCAACTTAGTGATTCCAGCCCTGTTACTTTTATAATTAGTATGAAAAATATTATCACTGTAACATGTGTTTTGTTTAAACAGGTATGGATGGCAGAGCAGAAAACTGATGCATATAAGAAGAAACAAGAAGAATTAAGAGTACAGTATGAAAAAGAACAGGAGTTACATGAAAACAAGTAAATATCACAAATATAAAATAAGTACACAAAAATTTATGATTTTTATATGGTTGTCACCAATCTCAGCACAATTTTAAAAAGTTTAAAAAATATCATCTAGTTATTAATTTTTGATATACACAATATTTATTAATATTTAGAAAAAATCTGAAAATCAGTTTCAATTCAGGATTCTAACTGTCTTGGTACTTTTAAAAACATGGTGTATTTATTACAGGGCTTTACTGAGTAAGGACAGTAAAGATAAGCTCAGTTTGAACTTTATGTATGAACCGCCTCCTGGTGTTAAGAAGGAAAGGGAAAGGGAAGACAATGAGCCTGAGTACAAGTTTGAATGGCAGAGAAAGTATAATGCACCGAGAGAGAGTTATTGCAAGGGGGACAATGAAATCAGGGACCAACCATTTGGAATTCTTGTCAGAAACGTTCGTTGCATCAAGTGCCACAAGTGGGGACATATTAATACAGGTAGCTTTTTGTTTTCTTTACATATCAATTACTGAGGATCATATCCAAAAAAGGTTTGTGATGTTAATTAGAGCAGATATGTGTCTTATCAAAAATTTTACGTATATTAAAATTTGTACATATTTATGTACTGAACCTACTAAATACCATGTCCACAAAGAAGAAGAAAGAAGTCCACAAAGTTGACCATTGGCAATTTTATTTTATTTCAATAGCTGAAAAATGTGATGTTTCATAAAAGAACAACCTAGCACAATGGCCTTGTTTGTTATTCTGAAGAGAACACTATTCATGTGAGATTCATACGACGTTATAATGGGAGGAGCCCTGTATATAGCATATAGAATACTACTAATTTATTTAACCATTTCCTTAATTTATGATACAGATAAAGAATGCCCGATGTATACACTATCAATGAGCGAAGCACGTGCCCTACAAGCATCCTCATCAACTCCTGAGGAAGAGGAAGCTAAACCTGATGTACCAACACTCATGCAACATCTGCGTGATACTGGATTAGTGATGAAACCTGGTGCTATGCCACTGGCCGCTACTAGGATTGAAGAAAATGAATCATCCAGCCTTACAGAGTCTGAGCTTGTTAGCCAGTTGACCAAAAAACAAAAGAAGAAGCTTTTAAAGTAAGTTTATTATGGATACCAATTATAGTATTACAAACCATGAGTTTTTCTTGTATTTATATTTATAAACAAAATTGAACTTTTACTAGAAGAATTGAGAAATAATAGTTAAGTGCATAGTAGAAACATAAAAGTGTTGTCACTTTCTCCACAGAGAGAACTCATAAATAATAGTGAGGAGACATCACTACTAAAATAATATTTATTGCAAAACTGTTTTAATATATGGGTCAGCAGAAATATCTTCTGTCTGGGCACACAGTAAATAAAAGCTATATATAAAAGATGTCTTTGTAAAATTTGGTGAATGTCAAATATTGTTGTTTTTTGTACAAAACTATCACTTTAAATATTATATAGAGTAGTTTGAATACTGACACCAGCATTCTCCTTAAAAGAGACCATGTATAAATTCTGCATTTTCAATGTTGTGTATTCGAAAATAATTATCACTTGCTTTGGTGTTGGAAAACATCATGAATATACCACTTACTAATAAGTTTATTTGTTTTTAGGAAATTGGAGAAGTTGGAGAAGAAGAACAAGAAACTGAAGAAGTCCAGAAAATAAATGCATTATAGTAAATATTTATGTTTATGTTCTACCATAACATTTGAAGTTACAGTATTTTATTTAATATTCTGGTACAGATGGTTTCAATTAAAGTATAGTTAACATAATAAGTAGCTAGGACAAATTTTGTTACAGGCTAGTAAATGTGTGAATTTTCTGTCAATATTCTTCAAATAAAAAGCTGTTCAACAAAGTCATATATTTATTTCACATAATTCTTATTTTTAAAAACAATAGAACTATACTTATAATCACAGATCAATATAGAGACAAATAAACAGTATCATATTTTAACATAGGTGTTTTCATCAATTTCTATGATGTCCTGCCTGTCATTCCTTTCTTTCCAATGTAGATACAGTACACACCCTGTAATAACCACTATAATAGCTGTCAATACAAAAACACTTTTCAGAATGACTTTGCTCGGAGTTACAAATAATTGTGCACGCCACTGTGATGGATCATCAGGGGGAGCTGGTATGAGCACTATTTGTGAGTTGGGTATTATTTGAGTCCAACTCTTAGAAAATCCAGAAAGACCTACATTTAAAGTGTCAACAAAATTTGGAGTTCGATCCAAACCAAAAATGGAGTATGGCAGCTGTAGAGCAAAGTATGCAGACTGAGGTAATTGTGCACAAACTCCAGTCCTGTAGTTACCTTCCTGTGACCATGTGTTATATCCTATTTTTGGTCCCGGTAAGTTTGTACCTGCAATCAATAAATTAATTATCATATTAGCTTACATACTGAATTTCAATGAGTTCAAGAACATTGTGAAACATCTCTTAGTGTGCATATTTTTTCACAATTTTCTTTATCAATGCAAATAAGAGTTTATTTATATTAAGCACTTAACTAAAGAACCTAGATTTGTATGAGATTCAGCAGTCCAATATGAGAACGACATTCATACAAGGATTGTTTTAAAGATATTCAACAAAAATTTTATGATGGTCTAATTATATATAACTTACCAAATGTTCCCTTCCTTTTATAAAGAGTTCCATTGATGGTCGGTATTCTGTCATTAGTGAGCCCTGTTACCACAATTACTTTTATGAAGTTAGTATCATATTCAAGTTCATTCCTGAATGCTTTCATTTTGTAGTTTTGGGTACCATTTTTCTGGACATAAATCACATCTAGCACCCCATCCATATAGAAATCATAAAATGTTGCCATAACAACATTTTTTCCAAAGCTATTAAATTTCTCCCATTGAACTTGGAATGTTCTTTGAAATTTACATCCCACTGAATTACAAGCCATGTTGTGCAACAAGAAAACACTAGTCTCGCTATCATTATTAACAGGGCATAAAGTCATCAGAATATCAGGATAACCATCCATATTGTAATCTCCACTTCGCATTGTAATGGCTTCTAAGTAAGGTTCATCTCGGGGTGGTACGAAACGCCACAATGTACCTTTTCCATCATTAAAATCAACTTGAAGATCATGCCATTGTTCATTGTCATGTATAAAAATTGTACTGTTTATACACTGAGAATCATAACATACAGGTATGACTAAAAAGAACTCTCCTGATAAAGCCACGTCACTAAACAGAGCTTGTCCATAAATTACAGGATGTCCCACAAGCAGATCAATACTAGTATCATACTCAAATCCACTTTCCTTATTCAACCAAATTTCAATGTCTAATTTAGTTGTCACTAAGAGATCAGCAGCATTGTCATCATTAATGTCTAAAAAAGAATGTACATGTGGCAAATTTATTTGTTTAAAAATAATTCCATCATTCATCTGTACTTCTATTGGAGTAGACCTTGTGTTATCAAATATCCAAAACACTCTCTCATTTTGTGCATTCAAGCCAAACAAATCCAGAATCATGTCACGATTATAGTCCATGACTAATGGCTGTCCAATAGAAATTGCTTTAATTAGAAGAGCATCGGAACAATTCAGTTCAGGCATTCCACCCCACAAAACTCGAATCTCATGGAGATTGGTAGTCGTATTTTCAATTTGTGTAGTAAGAAGTATGTCCATGTACGCATCTCCATCGTAGTCTCCTGGTACTACACTCGTTATGATACTATTGTTATAATTGCAAACATAGGACGATGGCCGTAAAAACGGTTCTTTGTCATATGCCAAGAGGACCGATACACTGGATCCATTAATAATAAAAGCGTCAGTCAATTCGTCAGAATTAAAATCACCAAAAGCTGCGATTAGACCTTCATTAGATAGCCCAAATGAACTTGCAGTCATATCACTTATCGAAGAACTGTAGTTAACATAATAAAAACAAAAGAAAACTAAAACATAAATATTTGACATGATTAAAAAGTTTACTGCACTTTATCCGATAAATTAACTTAACTTGAACTACATTTCAGTGTAATATTCGATATTTTATTGTAAACAAAATTAAATACTACTCGGATGATTTACAATTAAATTAATGAACAAATAATAATTTATCAAAAAAACAATCTTTGGTAGAATAAAAAAAAAATAGCTACCCTCCAAGGCTAAAATAAACTCATAGACGAGAAATATTGAGAAGATAAGTATAGATTAAATAAATCCTTTAGACCATAGATTTATAAGAACAAAGTTAGCTAGTCCAACATAAATACAGGGATAAAAAAAATCTTTTTTTTTTAACTTCTGTACAAGTAAGCAAGTTTTACAAAGAACTGTTTTCATCTGAAGCTGAAATGTATCACGTAATACCCGATCATGAAATGTTTTTTCAATTAAACCTACGAGACAGGGCTACAACAGAACTCTGTTAAAAGCCATAACGTATCTGTCCTCTTTTCAGCTTCTCCGGAATGTCAGTTTGACCTGTTCGACTGATTTCTTTGACATTCATTGAAATTGGACAGATTGGGTGGAATTTGATGAAATTGATTGTTTGCTGGAGTTCGATAGTTATATTAATTTGATGATGAAGTTTCAGCTTGTATCAAATTCTGTTTTTGTCCATTGAAAGTTCACTTTAGAAAAACAACACAGCCATAACGAAAATCAATACTTGTTTATAGGCTGTCTAAATAATTTTATACTAACACATTGCAAGTGTTTGTTCCTTTAATTTTATTGTCCTATCGTTAGTCTTATATTGCCGACCGACACTGTTATTATCAAAGTAATGGCTGGTGGAGTGCAAATTTTAAGACGTAACCGCCCTGGTTCTAAAGCTAAGGTACGTGATATTTAATCTGGTGTTTGTCATTGTTTAAGGTGTCACGCTATTCATAAATATATAATTGCAGGATTTTTGCCGTTGGCCTGATGAGCCTTTTGAGGAAATGGACAGCACTCTGGCTGTTCAGCAATTCATACAGCAAACTATCAGACGGGACCCTTCAAACCTGGAGGCCATTCTTAAAATGCCAGATGCACAAGACGAAGGTGTCTGGAAATATGAACACCTAAGGTAAAATTTATGTTATTTATATAATAATATACTCTGAGTTATATGATTTTTTGAGTGTATTATGTTTTATTACTCTTAACTCTGTATAGATTTAATATAGATATATCAATGTGGTTTATTTATATCCTGGTCCTTTCAATAAATTTGATTACTCATAAGGCAATCTGTCAATGTATCTAACTTTAGTAATGTTCTTTGTTAGTTGTTATT
>DWPR01000003.1:0-11861 GCA_018251815.1 Lycas argentea | reverse complement strand
TTTACTAAATCCTCTACAAATTTCAAGTCGCTACGCCAAGAAAAAAAAAGTGGGCCCTCAATCCAGATGCACACTTTTTAAAGCACCTATCAAAAGCATAACGGACATTGTGTTGTGAAACACACTCGATATGGAGTTCGGAGGCCGAGCTTTTGAACATGACTAAGTAATATAATTAACATTATTATTTTTTACATAAACCTGGAGGATTTTAGGATTGAATGCTGATAGATTCTTTACACGCTATTTTAATTTCACTTATAATTATGTAATGGAATCTATGCTGCAAATATACTTGTACCTTGTAGGGCACGCCATGAACACAAAATACTGTCCAACAATCGAGATAGAAATTAAAATAATGAGCGTAAATTGTAATACAATTGTATTGCTCCTTTAAAGAGACCAGATAAAAATATCAGATCCTAGTTATATGGTAGAGATTGGATCTTGATAAACTCTTGGATAATCTAAATCTAATCTCTATGGTTCTCTATCTAACCTTATCTCTATGGTCATGGGGTCCGGGTGTACGTAAAATTGTTCTAGATACCACACAATAATGGGGTTTAGATGTTATTGAGAATTTATTACCTGAAGTCGTGAGGTTATATTAAAACTATTAACTTTCTACTGACTCCATATTAAGGAGATATTCTATGATCTAAGATGAAAAGTCCATTCTGTTTTGTTATACTGTGGGTACATGAAGCAGAGGGTATAATAATGTGATTGGTGATCACGCTTCGAAAATGTGATACCTACATACTACGCACCTTAATTTTTTCAAACTTACGTGTGTAATACAAAAAGTTTTAGTACCCAATTCAGTAAAACTGCTTTTTGACTAAGTTGCAATCGGAATTATAATAATTTAAAAGCAAATATTACCAACGAAACGACAGCAATTTAGTGTAAACAACATCGACAAACAAATAAAACTTATATGTTATGTTACTGAAGCTGATGGATGTATTGACCGTATCCATATTTGTGTAGACTTAGATTTATGACGTTTTCGTGATCATAATTTACTATAAAGGTACTGTGCCAGTTGTTTTGCGATACGACACAGTTTGAACGCAAGATATAACACAGACGTATATTTCCTCGAAAATCACAAATGCTGTTCCAAAATGGCAACCATGAAAATTTTGAAAAGAGAACACTCCTAAGGTCGTTCTCACAAATAAGTAGTAAATAACACAGAGAAGTATATTTCGCCATTAAATTCTTTGAGTGTTCCCAAAATGATAATTATGTTTTTGAAAAGAGAACACTCTCAAAGTTGTTTCCACAGATAAGCAATAAGTGTAGTCATTACGTCAATCTGTGGCTGTGGTCTTGTTTATAAAATCGATCTCGGATTGTGAACTACACAAAATCACAGAAGTTATGTTACTTGACGTTGATAGTTAAACTATCGACAAATAATGCGTAAGTAAATGCGTAAAGTAAATTGTTTGGTATAGTTCAACTTCACAGTTCTTTGAGAATTTATATCGCGATATCAATAAGTACAGTGTTTACAATTATACGGTTACATGTACATAATTATAAACCGACGAATACTGAATGTTTCGAAAGTAAACAGTAATTGAGTGAGACTAGGTTTTAATAGTCATAATCACAACTATGAACTGTGCCGTTGCTGGGCTTCGGCTTTCCTCTCTTAAAGAGGGTGTACCATAGTCCATCTCGCTGGTCACATGCGGTTTGCCAGACTTTACACTTTTAAAAAGATCATAGGGAATTATCAGGTCTGCAGTTTTCTTTACGATATTTTCCCACGCCGAAGCAAGTGATAATTACTTTCTAATACGCATCTTTGAAGAAATTGTCGGCACACCACTAGGTAATCACAGATTTTTCAAATAGTATAAATTATTAATAGTAAAAGATAGTAATTAGTAGAGAGTGTAGTTGAATCATGCAAATGACTCAATGTTTTGTTTTCAATACGAAAATCGTTGATCGCAAATCGCGTTCGCGGTGAGACGTCTGTGAGCCATTAAATGCGTATATTCGAGAGGAACTAAATGCGTCGAATATGCCGATGCGCGAACCAATAGCGGCCGTTACGCCCTGCGTAGAATGCAGGCCACGTATACTATTTATTCTCCACTGTCCGCGGTTGACGATTCTTTTATTATACCTATAAAATCGCTGCAGTAAACCGGCGATTTTCCGTTGATTTATTATCAAATATTATTTTTCACGGTTTACTTGCGCGACGTAAATTAAGGCTGCGCGAACCTAATGCCGTTCTGTTACTGCCAAGTGTTAGTGCTGGACGTTAATGTATTAATATATTTCAAGTTATTTGTACTAAAGACTTGTACTGTGATGTTTTCGTACTCGTTACTTTTATGTATCTTCGCGCCTGTTCTGTAATACAAGTTTTATGGCCTTGTGTAACACAGGCTTTTAAAAATGTAGACCCAGTATTATGCAACGAACATTTTTGTTCTCATTTTTGAGGTATTAATTGAAATGATCTAAACGATTGAAGTTGATATATCTACGATTGTTTAAATCTAATGGCATTGTTAAGCTGTAGACCTTGATATTATGTCTTAGTGTTTTACTTAATGACAAATTTCGACAAAGTTCTGCATTGAAATTTGCTTATATATAACGAAAAACTGATGCTATTAAAAACAATAATTTCGCTATATCACGCATTTGATGTATCATTTACTTATCCTATTGACATAATTTAACAAATTAATATTAAATGTTTCCGTGATTTTTTTCTTGACAAATAGGTTTTTCTGTGTGAATATTTTGAAAATACGTCATATTTATTATTATAGGTATAATTTAATTTCAAGATAGATTGTTTTAAATGACACCTTGATTCTGTTTCCGTGAAGTAACATTGGACCTAAATTAAAAAACATACGTAAATTTTTATTTTAATAGTATCACAAGTCATAATTGTTCCCATTCTAACATCGGGTTAAGGTTAGGTAAGAATTGGTAGTCTTCACGCATCTACATTATTAAGAAGTGTCAGGTATGCAGATATCCTCACGATCTTTTCCTTCAACAAAGCGAGTGATAAAATTTTCAAAAAAAAAAAAACAAAACATTTGGAATAATAAGGAAGTTAGTGTGAGATTTGCACCCGGCACCCCGAGAGTAAGACTGATTCAAATCACTAGGGTATCATAGATTTTGTTATAATAATGAATTATGTTTCAAACCAGTGAACAAACAGTCAGAGGCGGTACTTGGCACTTTCATAGACAATCAAATGTTGTCAGTACCATTAATAATGATTCCTCACTCATATCTAAAGCAACGCCTCTCTCGAGACATGTCGGTGTGGTTTTGACGAATGCATATTAATGAAATATGTCGGAGATTCACCTCATTTATCCTCTGGCCAACGGATATAAAATCACACTAAATCTATCATGAGCTGCTTTACTTCCATATTTGACGATTCCAGCTATTTAGGAAATATAATAAATTCGAAATTAAAAAAAAAACACACATTGCCACCGGATTTAGATACTAAAAATAACTCTATAACCGTAAGCCAAAATACTGGCAGAATAAGAATACCAGAAGCAGATTTAATAGTCTCTTTAAAGTTGTTTTAATATCGCACGCAATTGTATTCATTAGTTACGTGCATATTAAAACAAATAACACTTAAGATAAACATGAGCTTTCCGGCATACTGACTTCTCCATAATATTGACAAAGGAATATGACAAGTCTATTACGCAATTAACATCGTTAACAACTAAACGTTCTACACCGATGCTTAGAGAAACAAATGAGGAGAAACCCATACAAAGGTAGCCCAGATGTTTATCACAGATCCGCCTATACTGCCGTTCAACAATACTTGAAGAAGTCGATGTGTCAAGCCTTCTAATGTAACAGAACTAATGTACAGAGTAATTCTTATGGCCATCTGGCATCCTTCTTCCTTGTTAGGATTACTTCACGTGGTTGGTACCATTGTATATTCATTACGTTATTATCTTAATTTATAAAAGGCAATACGAGGACTTTAATGTGATCTGGCGTTGACGTCTTTGTTACTTTGAAGGATAATTACTTGGTTGTGATTTGCAGTCAATTAGACTATGACACATTAGAAACATCATTATTAACATTATTTATTTCTTTATCCACATACAAAAGTTTAGAAACAAAAGCGGACTTAGTGCTAAAAGCATTCTTAGCCAGTCAACCTTCATAAAATACGATGAACACATATTAAAAAGAAAAGAACATTGAAAGCGCAGATTTTAAATCCCACGCAATATTAATGTAAATTCAAAATGGAGTAAATAAAAATATTTGATATAAATTTAAAGTATATTGGGAATACAAGTTTATTTTTCGAGAATAAATTGAAAGAGAAACGAGATAGCTCAACAAAAGTGCATGATGTCAATGGAAAATTATTAAACTTTAATAATACTAACAATGAAATAGAACAAAAACCAGAAACCTTTTCAAAGTTCTATTACAGCTTGGAAGAAAAACCGTATAATGATATGACTATTGCAAAACTCAAAGCAATCACTTAATAGTGCATAAGTGGAAAATGCTGTCATTGTTTCGACGATTACAATCGCTGATGGATCCGTATACAGCGTATCTACATCTCGCACGCTGCATAATAAATCACTGATACAGTTATAGCAACTTGTGAAAAGTGATCGGAACCAAACGGATTCGTAAATAGGCTAAACGCTATTTGAGTGCGACATCAGTTGTTTGAGCGAGCAGATATTAGTTTAAAGATCGCGACTTCGTTAACGTAACACAGCTTAATTCCACAATATTTCATCTCGAACGTCAAAATACATCGCGCGCGTTCCTTGATTCATAAATTCTTCTGAGCTAAAGAAATTCAACAGAAATCTTTATCTCTGAAGTACTGCACAAATAATTTGTAATAGCTATTAGGACTATCCGAAATGACATCAAAAGAATTATATTTGTGAGTTTACTAGTAAAGTTTGCACGGCGCGGTCCGAAATAGATTTCCCTAAATGTTTTGCGTATTTAAAAGCTTGGCACACAATTTTCGTTTGGCCATAACGCAACATGGACGTAAACTAACTCCGCTTAAACGAGCCCAAACTAAAATGGACGTACGCGTAAACAAAACAGTAAAATAATAAGCGAAACTAAAGACACTCAGCTAATCGCTTTGTTTTGACGAAAGCTTCAGTGGGAAGTGGTGACGACTGGATCATTTCGTAACGGAACCGCGAAAATTACAAGAAATACATCAAAAACATTTTTTAACGTTTCATAGTTTACTGAAAATTATATAAGTCAAACCTATCATTAACAAGGAAATGTTGAATAACGAGCTCATGGACAAACAAATTTTCGTAAATGAAAATGAAATGACGTGAAAATATTGAATATTTCACTATGCCAAGAGAGATATAATAATAACTGTATATCTCAATCAATTTTTTTATGATTCTGGAATGATACCAATTCTTCTTTACAAAAGCTACTACAATCTATGACCATGTATTCCAGCCTTATGTAAATACGTCTACAATTATGCATCTATAATCTCCCAAATACGTCCACAGACATCTATAATAAGCCTCAAATATGTCTACAGACGTGTTTAAATTCGGTATCAGGATTAATGACTGACATGGAACGCCTCCTTACATCCTTGTTTGGAAATCTTAATTATTTTTTCTTTAATACAATAATAATATAATTTATTGTACGTACATTAAGTAACTTTTAAATGGTTACAGCCCGACAGCTTGTACCAATCATAAGTAATCAACTGAGTTTAACAGTTTCGGGCAAAGTCGGTAGTAACAATAATTTAACAAAATGACAGTGACAGTTGACAGCAGCACAATTTTAAAAGTGCTTCAGAGGTCTCAATTTCGAAGAGACCCTACAGTGAGATGTTAAAAAAATAAATAAATATTTGATTGCAATCGCAAGGAGCGATGAAGCTATTAACAGTTTGCTTCAAGTGAGATATATTATTGCGTAAATTAATATCGTTGCGAGTTTATTTATTTTGGCAGTAATAAGGGTGTCGGTAAGTACACGATGAATGTTGGACATGTTCCCGCCCGTATTTCTATAACTCAAGCCGCCTCTTTGCCACCATTTTGTAATTTAATAAATAGTACAGTTATTCGGGAATGAAACGTTGTTTTATAACCTCGATACCGTTTAATAAACATTTAGTAAAATTTATAATTCAATAATCTAACTTACATAAACAGACTCATAATCATATCGCTGAACTAATTTATGAAACGCGTTTCATGTAAATTTCACCACTACATAAATGTAGCTGAGAAATTACGTAAGTATTATGTCTATGTTTACAATTTTATATGTTTTTCAGTCGACGCTCATGTAAATATGGAGTATAATTGTTATGTTGTAGAGAATAAATAAATACATATGATTAAAAGTCATCCGAAATGCGGGGCAGAAAAGTTAAAAGCTCTTTGACATGGAAAATAAAATAAAACAAGTTCTTCAAAGTGGCGTATGTTTATCCAACGAGAGCTCTCTTGTACCATCAAGTGTGGGAAGTGTGCTTTTTCGACAGTTTTCAAATTAGTAAAATAATATCCTTCGCGACGGAGCGCAACTTACAAAGCCATTAAAATGCTGTTTTAAAATTGGATAAGCTTAGCCCTCCATACAAACCTGATCATATCTCAGATCCATACTTGTCCATTCGTAAGTGCAAAGATGGTGTCACTATTTATTTTGTACTAGATACAACGCAAAATGAGGAATTACATCATCGTCTATTATATTTAGCGTTTAAGATATTGGTTTATCGATGTATTGTCTACAACAAACTTGTAGGATTCATAATTATGCGCTAGTACGGAGTAAATGTCACAAATGATGCATTCTGATGTTAACAACGGTTATGGTGAAATAACAAGGTTCGTCAACGAGGTATAGATTATTCCTGGAACTTTGATGTGCAATCATGCCTCTGATATTTAAATATCCCAGTTCTTAGGAAATTTATTTTGGTTCCGAGCTCAAAATAATTGGTTACAACGAAGTAACTGACTGGTAATTACAGTGTTTGAAAATTAATGTCAAATAAATTGCCATCAAGATGTCTTATTAAATTCAAGTAGAAGACGCCGTTAACTGTTACGATCTTGTGTATAATGAATGGTCCGTTCAAAAAACAAATTAATCAGTAAAGACATGTTTTTATGTTTTGACACAACTTGCATTTGTTTTGTACTGTTTATATAACTACTGTGTGTTTGTTTTAACGGTAAATTTACTTCCATTTACCTTTTGAGAGAGAAGCCATTGAGGCAACGTCGCTCGGCCTCCCCTTGAAAAGTAGCTGGACTAATATAAAGGCAACGTTGATGGCTTTCCATCAGGTGACCCGTCTAGTCCTTTGGTTATAAACATTAACACGAGGTAGAAGACTAATTTAGCCTCGAACAACACAACGTTTCAATAACATATCAAATATGTTATCGGTTTAAAATTTGACCAACACAAATACAGTTTATGTATTGATTACGATAGAGTCACGTATTTATAAATAGCTATGAACGGTTCCATAGAACTAGATACCGCAACCACTCAGACCCTCGCTTGATACTTTAAACATACGGTAATTAAAATAGCTCATGGGTCATGTAGGGGGTCTGATCGCAGATGCTTTAAATTTTTGAACTGAGAACATTTATGTAAAGTCAAAATAGGTATGCTTTAGATAAGAAATTGATTAAATAGCTAAATTATTTAGATATTAAACCTTTGCTGTCTTGTTTAAATGAAGTGGATCACAAAAGTTCACGAGCATAAATCCCTGATCGAATCAATGAGGATTTACTGATAATTAAAATGAATAAATACTATGTTTCCCACTCAAAGCTAAGTATGTGGTATTTAATATTACATACAGTCTATAATTGGCAACCCTACATTAGAAGTATTAGAGCGTAATTGGTTACTCAAGTCAGTAGCCAAGACGAAACTATTCGAAAGGTCGGTCCGGGCTTTAAATGATGGGTTGGGCTAGATGAGAACTTAATACACGCGAATAGGCTTTTAATAGGTTTGTGCGCTTTACCATCTAATAACGTTGCCAGTTAACATTAGGTGGTATGGCAAGTTATAATCTAATAAGTAAGTAAATAAAGTATTAACGTGTAAGGTGTTCCATACTTGAGCCTTAACAAATTTCACCTACATTTGATGCATCCTTGGGCAATAACAGTCGAGATAACGATAGGTTCCTGTTCGAAGTCGCTGAGCCCTGATAATCCCAAAGGTACTTTTAGTGCTATTATTGTATACCTACTTAACTCTCTTATTCCATGCAGTCCTCTACCCAAAGGTTTCCTGGAAGAAATCGCTTCTTAAGCAATAAGGCCGCCTCTTGTACAATTAGGTTTAAGATATCCCTATTGTAATATGTTTTGGTGTACAATAAAGAGTGTTATGTTATGTTACCATTAACTTAAGTGTAGTTATTTATCTTACCAATAGGCGTCCTTAAATAATGTCAATAATACAGTACAAGGATAAGTGATAATCAACCTTGTGTATCGATCGTGCTAAAATCTTACAAGTCTGCAACCTACATTGAGTTACGAAACCTTAGTTACCTATAATCACACTTCCTACATTATGGCTCAAAACAAGTGGTATGTCACCACCTACATAAACGAGATAATCTCAATATCGAAGGTGAATCAATCGCCCACGTGCATAAAAACTGCCGTCATCAGCTCAACGTCTAATGAAGGTAGCCGATTCGTTGGCCTTCTTAGTCAGAACGCCCATAAAGCCAGATATGGCCATTAGTTGAAGTGTAGGAGGCACTTAGAGGAACCCGGCCCCTGCCCTTATAAGGTATTACAAACTTCAGCTTTGTGTTTTAACGTTGGCTGCTCAACGTTGAGACGCTTAGAACACTTAGAGCGCAATTAAGCAATTTGAAATCCTAATTTAGAAACGTCGGGTCAAGATACCAACACCGATTCAATTTTCGTTAGCTTCAAAGTACCAACTGGAAAACGATAATTTTTCAGGACACCCAATGGTTTTGAAAATGATGACGTCATATTAACAATGACGTCACAGTATCAACAAAGCATTACAAGATAGAAAGTGAACAGTTTTTCGAATTACTTTCATTAGTGTGCTATTACAAAAGAATTCCATTAAAAAAATTAAATTAGATTGTTCTCGAATATTTCATCCTCATTACCATCCAACAATGTACATACACAATAGAATCAAGTATTAGGTGCAAGGTCGTGCTAGGTACAGGTTCAGTCATTATTCCTTAGTTATTATTATGATGATGCTTGCTACAACTTCCCTGTACTAAAAGGATAAAAATAAAAATATAATGGATGCCGGTATTGCAGGTAATAGAACAAGATCATAAAAATCCAGTTCAGAACATGATAATAATATTATTAGTTTTACTATGACACTGGTATACATAGGAGTAACGGTGTAGATTAAATGCATGCCACCGCAACAGGCAATATTTCATAGAACATATGTTCCATTGTATATGTATCCCTGTGACAAATTGTGACGGCTGTGTACACAAGTAATATGACGAATAGCACAAGTCATATGAAAACTAATTTGCATAGAGAATCTCCATTCCTACTGCCGTGTTACCTTAAACGTTAAACATTAAAATTTAATGGAATTTCTTAAGCCGTTCATCATTAACTTCGCTGACATTACAATTACCTCCTTGTATTCAATTAGAAATAGGATTCAGTTCCGATAGAAGTTGATGCGTTTAGTAGAGATTATGTTTGCAATCCTGAGTCCTGACACCCAATTTTGTAATTTAGTTATCATCGCTAGGAGCAGATGTCTCCATATATATCTCACTGAATCTCGTGGTGATAAGAGGGTCAGCAATAAACACAAGGAGGCTTGATCGTTGTTACTCATACGCGAAATGTTAACAACAAGATCAACATCCATGTTTTTCTTTTCCATTGTTATTTATACTTCACGTTGGTAAACAATCATGTTTGATAAACCATCTACATTATTGTCACTATAAACATAAACTAACTGTAACTCAACCGCGCCCGTAACGTGACGAGAAGATTTAATCACAATTTATTTAAATTGTACGGCGAGTTCTACGAACATTACGTGCAAGATTTAAAGATAACGAGAACTTTTGTTTTCATTACAATAATAGTTGGAGAATACAAGTCCAACGAAAACCCACCGGCAACAGAATCGTACTAAATTTAGAACGGCCGATTTCAGTAAGCGATGCAATTTTAAGGGGCTAAGTACAAGCAGTTGATCATTGAAGCTAACGCCAACCATGTTTCTGAAACATGAGACGTCTGCAACCACTCCGACTGCCGACACACTTAGCAGGAGCTATAAACAATCGAAACCCAAAAATAGATTTTATTACTAAAGCAATTGAATTCAATGTCGGTGCAGCGGTTACAGCAATGCTCCTTTTAGACAAGAACAATTTAATTTAGATTCTACGATATTGTGTTAAGGTTAAATATGGCGCAATAGCAGCAATAACAATGAATGCCTATTCTCGCCAGTCTCAGGACTTGTGGTTGAATCGTAAGAATCGTAATAGAAGTAGAACAGTTATTCTATTGTTACAGTTTTGTTTCTTGATTGTATACTAGAACTATGACCGCAAAACGATATCGTTATGCATATTAAGTCTTTCACAAAGAAATTTTTGTTTAGTAGTTCTGACCTGTAAATACTTTTTCTTTGTTTCACGTGTATTTCTCCAAAATCTGTGAATTTAAAAATAAGATAATACGCAATCTGAACATAATGTAAACCATGAAATGCTATCTGTAGCCCCCCACGCATCTCTTGAAGCTATCTTGATCGATCTGATGATCTATCAACATTATGTTGCTACGTAGGTGATAAAGTTTTTTTGACAGACTAATAAAGGACCGTTATAAACTTCTAAATTGTGGTAGGGTTTCGCGCTGCCTGCCTTCCTTACGTCGTTCACGAATCTTCTAGAATCAAATGTTTCGCTTGCATTGTTCACTTATCGCAACAAAGTCATTCCTTTTTTTTTCATGTGCAATTTATATTTGCATACGTATAACTGTTACAATAAAATAAAAATACCGCTCAGTTATAAGTAAAAATCTTTACTTTTCCTTATAATTCCGGTATCTTCATTCATCGAACAGTACTTAAATAATTTATCTTTGTTTTGGCAAGATCTTTGACCGAAGCATATTTTTAACATGGTTTATTTAGGACCAATCTTTGCGTCGTATAAGAAGCAGAACAACAGAAATTTACAATGAATAACATGTGATTACAATATTTGACGTCACGACTCGAAACATGCGTCAGACGGTCGTTACGTCATGTCTCCGATGTGTCGTCAGAGGTATTTACAAGTCAAATAAAACAACAATTAATAGAACGTATTCGTATATTTAAATCGGTACCCTTAATGTATAGTTGTACATAATGATTATTTTAATTTCATTCTTAATACTGCATCCTAAGTAATAATAATATACAACAACTTAATTTATTACCATTAGGTACGTAATGAAATAATGTTTTACTGATTGCTTGATTACAAAATTGTCACTTCAAAAAGGTATGCTTAAAATTACACAGTACGTAGAGGTAGAAGTACCCTCTTATTCACAAATATAGTTATACAAAACAAAAATGTTGCAAGAACGATCAAGAGCGTCTTACTTAGTTCAAATATTTAATTTTGATTAAGCGACTGTCTCTACAAGTAATCGTGAGTACCTGGTCTTGCTGATACAGTTGTTGCACTTTGTAGGGTACTTGTACATTTCCTAACCTAACTT
>DWPR01000002.1:0-12693 GCA_018251815.1 Lycas argentea | reverse complement strand
TTACAGAGGTGTTCGGACTAGAGGGGGTTCGGATTAAAGAGGTCCTGCTGTATTATTATTTCATAAGAATATAATATGTCATAATAAAATTTAAAAAATAAAAACAGGAAAACATCAATAAATTACCTTTAATACTAATGATTGCCTCCCAGGCGATCGAGAGGTCAATAACTCGCCAACGGAAAGAGTCCGCGGGGTACACATCTGATATTACCGTATCCCGGGGGGTACTGAGTTGACACGAGCGTACGTGTCGTCACGGGCGCGCAAATTTGAATTACAAAGAAAAAAGTAACTGATTGCGGCCTCCCAGGCGATGGTTAGTACTCTAGAGTTAAAAAAGGGTTAACAAGGTCCTATAACTATGTAAGCTATATGTCCTTTTTTGGTACAATATTTTTTTAACATAATAAGGTTTTAACATTTATTATGATAGGACTTGCTTCTTCTCGATGCCTTGCAAATTAACTATTAGGAATAGCTTGCTGCTAGAGCTATGGTGTTCATGGTTTAGGGCACATCAATTTCTAACCAAGAAAACCAACCAATACACCCTCAGCCTGAAGAGATAGTTGTTGTGTTCTTCTTCTTAAGATTAATTCCAATGATTATCGTTTTCTAATAGACCTGTTACCCCACACACTTCCCTGAATGTTGAGAACAACTGTTAAATCAGTTTTTTTAAGAATTTCAGATGATATTGTTCCATCATATTGAAATATTTCCTATATTTATATTTTCTCTCGACTTTAATTTTATGTATGCTACAAAATTTATACTTTTTATTTTGTAACTATTTTCACTATTTTTACTGCTCTCTTCATCTTAATTTTCTAGACTATAAGTGGTTTTCTTCTCTCTATTATTCTTTTTATTTTTACACATTATAGCATAGTGATTATATCTAGAGCATATCGCGCACTTTTTGCCATATACTGGACATTTTCTAAAGTAACATTCTTCCCACATTTTGTGCATTTAACTCTTGTCGTCAACTTTTCATCTCTGTTTTGTTATTCTTTTATTTCTTATTATATTTAACTCCTTTTAAGTGTTCAACGTTTCCTGCTGGGTTTTACCCACTTCTGCAGCCCTTCCAAACTGTATTGCTTGCACTAGAAAAATTGTTTACCACTGTCACTACAATTAACTATAAAGTTTACGAAAAGTTTGCGAAAAGAAAAACAAAAGGGGGCGAAAGCCACGAGACAGCTTCAAGCACACGTCCGCACCGTACGGTAGCCGAAGCCGTAGCCACTTTCATGGCTAGTACTTCCAGTTTCCTGGTAATTTCTAAGGAGGTTCGTCCGTTCTGCTGGAGCTGGAAACAGCGGCCTCTTGTGGGCTTCAAGGGATTCAAGTTGGGTGATGCATCCATTATGTGATTAGCAAGCTGCGCGACTTTGTCCAAGCTCGTATCGGTTTTAGTTACAATGATCGCTTGAATAAAACTGGGGAGCCTGTCAGCCCACAGTGTACCGAAAAAATCCTCAGTTATCTAACTATCAGCAGGGAACGTAGGTGCCGAAGAAATCGACTTGGTTTTCTATCACCTATCTATCTCTTCCTTTGACAGTAAGTGACGAAATTGGTTTTCTTTCGTCGCCTTCTATCAATGCAATAATTCTGTTATATTTTTTTATATTTATCTGTAACTGGCGGTGTCGAAAGTTTTTCAAATAACTAACTTTAACAAAAAATCTGGTTCAGTAAAGTGTTTGGCGTTTTCATGGCGTTCTTGTTGTAAAAAAGTGCGGATTTCTTGGTGTTATTCGAACACATGAAATAAAACATTTCCACGTGAAAGCCATCTTGAATTGCAGTAATACAGCAGGGCTGTATGTTCAGCTCCCATATCCATGCATAGTTTGAATAATAAACTTTTCAAGAATATCAAACAAGTCTTTTGTCAAGGCCTTTGCCTTTGGGCCTAGTCTGCCTGAAATCGTACGTAGCAAATAGGATGTGCATCATTATTATTGTCAGTAGGCTCATCAAGTTGTAAACCAAAATCCTTGCTTCTCATTTTTTCTATTAATTGGTAATGGAGATCCGCAGCTAAGTATGTCATTGTTAGATAAGGGTAGGTACATTGAAAATTAATTTTCCAGCCGACTCACCCACCATTATATTACCATGTCGAGAGCGGCTGGTAGAATAAGCTCTTCTGCAATAGTATGAGGTCTTTGCATTTTGCAACCCAGTATGCCACCTTGTATGATGCTAATCGTGCGTTGTTAGTACTGAAGCTTGCTGAGTAAACACGTTTTTTGTTTTATATATGTAGAGTGGTTTGGGTAAAATTGTCATGACTTTTTATGCCTGCGGCCATTCATGTTTGGACTGGGGGCCATCGTTCTCCATATTTTATGCTTATTGAATTACATTTTACCACTCTATTTTCTGCAAATACCTGCTTACACCTTACTTGGAATGATGATTCAGCATTTCGGTCTTTGCATAGATAGAGTATCTATTTTAGAAGAGAGATGCTCTAAGCCTTTTGTCGTTATTTCTAAACTTGTCTGCCAGTTCAGATCTGAGCTTCCATGGAGATCAGATCTGACCTACGCTTTGTTAGTTAACAACATATACAACATAAAAGGTTTTCTTACAACGCGACCTGAAGAAGTCGTGTAAGGTTTGTTTTTTTGAATTACTGAATCTTTATTAACATTCAAGTGTTTATTCAACTAAGTGCTAGTAGTTGACCTTCTGTTATCTAGTCATTTTTTTTTACTAAATGACAGGTGGGTGGTATATTAACGTTAATAACGATGTTATTATTGTTGTATGGTACGAGCTTAGGTGATTTTAAAAGTAAACAAACTATGGAAGATAGTAGTTCTTAAAGGAGAATGTCCAATTAGGCCCCAGAACCAACAAGCACGTGACATATAATGGTTCTGTGTATATTGCTACCATATTAACCTTTAAGTACTGACGTGGTATACTTGTATCGTAAATGGTGACGTGACGTATCTCAGACGGCTTAAGTAATAATCGAAAAGGATTATTTCTGTTTACTAATTTGTACATTATTTACTTGTTTTATTGTCCGTTTATTATTATTCTAAAATGGTAGTGTAAAAACAACAACATTTTCAACTGAAATCAGTGTTTATTTAGTATAAATTATATAACCTGTATTTCGCTTACTTAAAAAATATACATGTTACAATCTTAGCTACAATAGAATTATTTGGATATTTTTTGGCAATTTTATTATATTTTAAACATCAGTCTCAATTATAGTATTGCTTAGGTTGCAAATGCTTCTCAAATTACGTGAATATTTTGGAATAAATTACTTGTGGTCTACACAGTCTATGCATATAGTTCTGGAACATCCAAGACAAATAGGCTTGCGGCATTCTATGCAATTGTACTTAGTACGCCTTTTGAGCCTGGATGGGCAGATTTTACAGGTTTTCCTTACTGCTTCTGAACTTTCTGACGGTATTGTTTCATGCTCCGGGGGCTTATTTGGGCCTAGTACGCGTGCGATTGTCAATCGCAACTCTCTCGGCAATCGGTTATTGTATACTCGGCGTTTCAAGTGCGGCAAAACTAAACAGTAAGCAAGGTTCTGAAGAAATTGTGCTCTAGGAATATCACGAACAGCAGTGCAGGTCTTGTACAGAGCATAAGCGTTGACTCCACTCAAATCCAAGACTCTGAAAAAAATTGCGAGTGGCCAACGCCTGGTTCTACGATTTGATGAATAATTGGAACACTTTTTATCAATTTCATCAACACCCCCTTTTGTTTTATTATAATCTATTATTATTTCCGGTTTTTTTGATAGTGAATCCAATTCCTTTGTATGGTGCATTGATGAAATCAATAATACTGCTTTTGACTTTTTTGGGACATACGAAACAATGGTGAAGTCTTTCGTAAAACCGTGTAACGATGATTCAAGCTGGCGAGTTTTAGATGCTTGAAATTCCGGTGGGATATGCCTTTTATTTTTTTTCAAAGTGCCAAGATACGTCAGACCCCTATCTTTCAACTGCTCCATCAATTCTATGGAGCTAAACCAATTGTCAGCTGTAATATTTCGATTGGTTTTTTCAAAATCCTTACACAATCGTAATACCGACTGAGTTGGTATGGCGAGCTTTCTCTCGGTTTCGGTTAATCCTAGCCCATCGGAGTCTTTACCATGGTAAATGTATGCATTATATACATAAAAGGTTTTTGCGTCACACACAACTAAAATCTTCAGGCCATACTTGGCCGGCTTTTTGGGCATATAAATAATAAATTTGCATCTGCCTCTAAATGGAACTAACATCTCATCTACACATAGATAAGCTCCGGGAGTATATGCCTTCTTGCAATTGGCAATAAACAGTCGAAAAATTTCTGAAATTGCAGCCAACGGGTCCGTTTCTAGGCGTTGTGATCTAGTGGTACTGTCATCGAATCGAATGTAGTTCAAAAGGGTGAGAAATCGGAATTGAGACATCACGCAACGAAAAATTTCACGTCCAGAACCATCAGTAGCAAAAATACTTTTAGTGTTCTCGTGATTCGATTTGAAGACGGAGGTATAAAATAAAGAACCCAGGAAAGCTTTCATTTCTTCATGATCGGTAGGTCTTAGTTCAATTTTATTTGGGTTTTTATACTTCGTGCGGACTTCTGATAGTTTTTGATTAGTGCAGGTAACAAGCGTATCAATCATAATAGTATCAAATAACTCAAGCCATAGAGATTCTGAATCCGTAAATGTTTTGGGCTGCTGTCGAGGAATATTTACAATGTTATGACTAGCTGTACGACTCGATCTGATACAAGGTTCTTCAAATGACCACTTGAATCCATTTTTCCCATAATAATACTGATTATTAGATGAAATTGAAAGAGGTCTTACAGTTGAAGGTTCTGAAAGCTGGTTGGCTTCAAGAGGAGACAAGGTGGTCGATCTGTTTCCTAACTGTTTCTCATTTTCCTTATTTTGTTCGTCTTCTGACTGCTCCGATTCCGTTTCGTGATCAGATTGTATAAAGAAATCTGGGTCTGCCTGATCATCATCAACATCGCTAAAATCGCCCTCAATTTCCGTTTCTAACCATTGTTGCAAAGTACGATCGAAATCCGGATCAGTAACACAAATCACTCTTTTTCTTTTGCGACTAGTTTTCGAAGTACTTGGTTGATCCATCTAAAACAATACGATAAATAATGAGGTTACGTCTTATAGACACTTAGAAAGATACACACGAATAATGATCTGACGTCTAACAGACCACCAACACTAATACTGACCTTACGTCTGAGAGACACTGCGCAGCTCCACAGCCAAAAGTGTTGTCGCGCCGGCAGTGAGCGCTCGACTAATTAATCGACATGTTCAATCCCGAAGCTACAGGGAAGGGCGCGGGGGTATCTTTAACAGCTTCGAAATAAGACTTATTTCTGATAGCTCGCCGTCTATGAGACACCCACGTCAGTACTTAAAGGTTAAATATAGTCAAAAATGAAAAACATTATGATGCCATGGACGAAAAGATTTCTTCTTCTTCTTCTTCTATAAAAAATAACGATGGTTATAGTACATCGAACAGCAAGCAAATACTATTAGAAGAGAGCGCTTCTCAAAATAACATGTCCTTTAAAGATGACGAAATATGCAATGATGATGATAATAATAGTTCATCTCCTGATTGTGATTTTGGGTCTTCGAGTAGTGATGATTATATTCCTGGTTCTGATGGTTATAGCAGTGACAGTAGTTATGATTCTGTGTCCATACACAGATCCATACAGATCCATATCTGTATTGCGATTAACAAAAAAACCACCGAGAAGGCTTTCAGCTTCTGATAGTTCATGCAGCAGTGCCTGCAGCGAAGATAAAAACAATTGTGATAATTTGTGTGATAATAAAATGGCCAAAGAAAATTGTAACCCAAACAACTTGCCTGAAGAACCAAACCAATGCGATGATGTAGTACCGACTTGTTCACGCAATTCATGTTACCCCGCAGAAGCAAATAATGAATGCATTATTTTACCCGAGCAAAATATTAGTGATGAATTATTAACTTATCTGAAGAACCAAATCAACGCAATGATGTGGTACCACCATATTCATTTTGGGATAACAAATCTGTAACTAGAGACGGCCGTAAAAGGAAAATAAGAGATTCTAAAAGAGAACGAAGATGTGAAAGAGTTGCACGAAATATTTCTAGAAACAAAGGGGAAGAGTATTTTACAAAGACTGGGAAGTTGAAGAAAGCCAAAGAACTAAAGAGTAACCGGACTGTAGAGCGAAATGTAAGAAAAAAAATCCTAAACAGGTGTTGGAAAATGTTTTCACAGAATACTGGCACTTAGGGTCATATGAAAAAAGAACAAACTATATCAGTAATTTTATAATTATTGGCAAGAAGAAAGTTTCCAAAATTGATCTAAAAAAGAATAGTTAAAGCCAAAGTTACATTGGTGTGTCAGCGGAACGTCACCACACTTTAGACTGCTAGAGCTTGACGGTGCCGGATCGTGCGCACTGATTCTTCTTATTGTGTAATATGATGGACACCAGTGATAATTCGGAACAAAATCCCTCTGCATCTCCGACATATATATTGATGATTCTTTTTGTGTATGTTGAAGGGCATTAAAGAATAGTTCAGATTGACAAGTGGGAAATGTTTTTTTTAATAATTTCCGTGCGGGCGATGATCTGATCAATGGTAGCAATTTCATATTTACCTACTGTATTTTTAATTAATTGTATCATGAATGCCTACTGTTTACACGTGTAAAAAGTTGACAGCTGTGTATTTGTTCAATATGCTGGGGTAACTTAATTAAATAACATTGAACCAATACAAAACTTTGAGAACCATTGATCCGTATAAAATCAGCTTCTAAAATATTTCCTATACAGTTAAATGTGATATTTTACAGAATTTATGATTATCGACTTATATCGAGAACCTTCCAAATATCCTTAAGATTTTATAACGTTTTTAAAGTATTTGAGTGTCGAAAACAATCTTATATGTCTTACTTTTTATGACGATAACAGTCGAAAGTTTTGAATTGTTTCAGGCCTTTATCCAAACAACTAGCTGACCACGAAATCGTCGTTTTGCCATCTAAATTATTGTAGCACCTCTCCTATTCATGTTAGCGTGATGTTATATAGCCTATAGCCTTCCTCAATAAATGGTCTATCTTACTGTAAAAGAATTGTTCAAATCGGTCCAGTAGTTCCTGAGATTATCGCGGACAAACAAACAAACTTTTCAGCTTCATATGTTAGTATAGACATAGATTTGAAAACTTTTGAATAGTTTCGTTTGTTTGGTTACGGACGATGAGTGGTGATGATTACCTTTTCGTTCCTCATTTCCAGCATCAGGGTCATCTGTTTCGAAATTTCCTCATCTTTATCCTGAAAATTACTAAATATGTTACCAAACTAGAATCTATAGTTAGATATACAGATTTAAGCCATAAGCATGTTAACTGACCCTGACGGCACTCTCCAGCCTTCCGATGGTAACAGCCAACTCCTTCTCCTTCTCTTTTACAAGTTCACGTTCCATTTCGAACTCCTTCTTAGTTTTCTGCAGCGCAGCTTCAAGTTTGGATGTTATCTCGGAGCTGGTCTTCAGCTGCGACATCAGGTGGTTGATGGTGTTGGCTTTGGAGTCGAGCTCGGTATCCTTCTCTTCGATCAATGCAGTTAATTCATTATTCTTATTTTCTGAAGCATCCCTGAAATATTTAAAAAACTACGATTAGTTTATTGCATATTTCTTAATCGTTTTTACTGTATCATACCTTTTTAATGAGAGAAGCATAATCAGTTTATTCGTCTACAGTGCGGTTCAAAGGACATCTTAGCTCGTACATTTTATTTTTGATTTCGTAGTCATTTATTCTGTAATGGTCACTAACCACCAGATTAAACTATAGTTCCCAGTGATCAGTAAACAGTTCCCTCACCGGTGCGCTTTAAACGCGGCTTCGATGTCCGAGCACGCAGTCTCTAATTGTTTGTTGATGGCAGTCAGTCCCTCCAGCTCCACACTCTTGCTGTCGGACTGTTCCACTGCTGCCGTCAGTTGTCCCGTTAGATCAATCTTCACACGTTCCATTTCTGTGCACTCCGCTTGGAGTTTCTGTAATGCAGCTTCCAAGTTGTTTATGATCTGAAGAAAAAGAATTGTCTTTTTATCTTTCAGTTAATTTACATTTTTTATTTACTTACGCAACGAACACAATGTTACTTTAATTAACTCTTATGAGTGATTGTACTTAAATATTGTAAAATAGTAGTCGTGGACTATTAAAAATTTACTTCATGGATTGGCATAACACTGCGTACAACCGGTACAACCCACCTCAGTTTTCACGTTCAGTTCTTCGGAGGTTTTCACCAACGCTAAATTCTCCTCTTCCATCACTGCCACCCTCTCCTGAATCGCGTCCTTCTGGTCGCCAATCGACCTAATAGACTCTTCCTGATTCTTGATAGTTACTTGGAGAGTATGAATCTCTTCCTTCAGTTCCTTGATTCTATGATTGAGAAGTATTAACAAACGAGTTAGTCGATGCATGTATTACGTTATTAGCTCCCTTGGTTAATAAGTGGCAAGTGGAGGACAAAGAAACCGTGAAAAATAAGTATGAACGCCAATTTTTTTGTTTTTTAATTATTAAGAATAGCTGTTGTTACCTTCAAAATCTCATGGTTTGTGGACTATGGAACGGAGCAGGGAAATAGAAATACACGATGACTACAAGCTATGGAGCATCGACAACGGTGAACCAGTTTCTGTTAAGTAACAAACCCTTGCGGTTAAGGTTGTGGGACATGGTTAGGTATGTGGACTCACACGTTGTCCCGGTGTACAAGCGCCGCTGTAGCTTCCGATGCTTGTCTTTTCAGTTCCTGGCACAGGTTTTCCTTCTCCGCACGTAGGCTGGCATTCATTTGGTCCTTCTACAACCATATTCATGAACACTTAATTTCTGATTAGCGTGTAAAAGTATGTTTACCTATAGTAACAAGTAATGTAAGCTCCTTCAAAAGAGTCGCTGGCGCCAACGTTTTTCTTAAAACAAAGCGAAATCAGATGAAACAACTTCGTAAGCAGACGAAACTCTACACTCCAGTGGCTACTTCTTTTAACGATAAACAAGTAATACACACCTCACTGTTGTGAGCCTCCGCTGCAGCTAGCTTGCTGCGCAACCCACTATTCTCGGCGTCCATTTGCTTTTTGGTATCAGTGTACAATTGTCCCAAGTGGTTTTGGTGATCGGTCAACATTTGCACTGGATACGACAATGTTAAATTATGTAATTAACTATGATTATGATTTTATTATATCGACATCATAAACATCACATGCTTGTGTTACTCACCTTTCTCCTGCAGTCCAGCAGCGTGCGCGCGGCTGTTGTCGAGGTCAGCGGCGTGCTGCGTGCGCATCTGTTTGACGAGCTGGCTGGAGCGCTGGTAGGCCTCGCTGAGGGCGGCCTGGTCCGCCGCGCACCGCGCCAGCGTCTCCCGCAGCCGCTCGGTGTACCCGTGCAGCACGCCGCACATCTCGCGCGTGCAACTCACTCTGACTCAACGGTAACGTCATTAAACGGAAATACGACAACATTACGATTTAAATTACTAATCTGCAGCAAATGCCCGAACCAGCCTTACACTTTGTTACTTCGTTAAAAAAATCTTAATGCAAATATGTAGATAGATGATAATGAATAAATAGGTATTTCTAAAACATAGAAAGTATGGACATAAAAGAAAAATCTGTACAAGTTATTTCGAGACAAGTTTTACGTACTTGTTCAAGGTTTCAGGCCGCAAACGCAGCTCTTCCTGGTACTGTCCGGAGAGAGCCTCGTGCTGCATCTGCACTTCAACCATATTCTGCTGTAACTTCTCGTGGTTACCCTCCACCTGCTGCAACTTTTCCTTCAAGTCCCAATATGCAGTATCTTGAGCCACCTGGAAAATGTATATTTTAACATTGAAATAAATTTTAATGATACATAAGTAATTCTTTTCAGGATTTAAAATTAATATGTAGAATATTCATGTTGAAGTGTCGTATTGGAAGTGGCCTACCTTTAATTTTATTATTTTCGCCGTTTCACGAGATACTTTCTCCCGTAATTTTTCAGCCTCTTCATTCATCCTTTTTCGGCTCGCAACCTTATTTACATCATTTAAGTCCATTGTGTGTTAAATTATAATATATATTCCGATTAATCCAATACTCAGAGAGGAGTATACTTAAATTTAAACGGAATGGATAATATAGGCGTTACCGCGTTACAACAGACTACAATGGCGGGAATCTTCAAACCTGAAACCGGAAACTTAAAAAATAAATTAGATCAAAATAAAGGAAACTTTTAAACGTTCGGAAATATTAATAATAAGCATAAATACAATAAAAACGTATTAAAAAGTATAACGTTCAAAATCTTTAATCCCTATTTCTTTAAAATAATAAAGGGAATTGTTAGCATGCATCATTTAATTTTGTTTTGTAACCATATAAAAGGATGTGCTGTCGTATCATACTCTATCTATTACCATAAAGTAATTATCTTCTATTGAAAATTATGATGCATAGAGAATACAGAAAACAGGAAAAAAGATTCAATCGCTGTCAGCTGTCAGTGTCATCAGTATCTGTCTATCAAATTATCAATTCGTCCAGTGAAGTTTTGAGTTTTCTCCTCTGTCGAATATATAAAAAGGTACTATTTGATTGATTTTTGCTATATATCTGTAAATTTTGTTCATGTTTCACAACTAAATCTGCTTTTATTAATTTGAAAAAATGGATGTGCTATGTGTTTTATTTTGTTCAAGCAGTTATGTAACTGGTATGTAAGGTTATGGTTGGTTGTCTTTTCAGATGCTCACATCTTCGCTGTTCGGCAGTCTGCGGGCGGCCCGCGCCTCCGTCATCGTCACCAGGAACCTGGCGGCAGCGCAGAAAGCATCTGACCCTATTCAGCAACTATTTCTTGAAAAAATCAGAGAATACAAGCAAAAGAGCGCGTACGTTCATATTAATTACCCAGTTGGTTCATCTAGTTGATGACAGGTTATTTTGATTTATTTTTAATTTATATACGAATTGGTCGTATAGAACTAGTCACACAGTACATATTCTTATTGTTGGATCATTGTTTGTATTGACTTGGGCCCCTTGATCAATGGTTTTGGATTTGATACTTGGCCTAGGCAGATATCTCTGTGATAGATATAGTTATTTACTCTCTGCCTCGGTTGTATTAGAAGTTTATTAAAAATTTGAAATTTTTTTAGTTCCTAGATACTAGGCATCTCCATTTTCACGCCCCATAATTGTCATGCTGGGCCCAGGTCTCCTCTCATGATGACAGGGTACGTCAAACTAGCGAAGTGGGGTTTGGGACACTTCAATCACTTCAGTTATTACTGGAACATTGTGTTATGTGACTGTGTAGCATACTTGCTGTTTCAAAAAAGTCCTAATTATTATTCTCATGACAATTTTATTCTTTTTATAGTATGTAGAACAATATAGTATATATAGTATGTTGACAAACTAGCAGACGAGCCACCCGATGGTAACGGGTCAGTGCTGCTCATGGGCATGTATGACAAATACAACAACATCAATACATTGCCGGTTAAGAAGAAAATTGTAGATCTGTTTATTTCTTTCTTGGCTTTTTGATGCAACTAAAACATGTCTAGTTGAGTCTAGAATGACACGCCAAGTAAGAAAGTATGGATAAAGCTCCTACAACCGGGAATGAAAGTTCCTTTGGGATCTGGCTGTATGATACAGACCCCAGTGACCTCCAACGTAGTACCACAACCTCGTCCAGCTTTATTCAAATAAGAAATTTTATATGAATGCTATCACATACAATCCCGTTGTTGGAACAGTAACGCATTTGATAAATGGTTCACAAGTACCTTTTTCATTACAGAGGTGGCAAACTTGTAGACCCAAGCCCCGCAATTCAAAAGGAAATGCAGACTGAACTCGAGAAGTTGGAGAAGCAGTACGGCGGTGGTTCTGGTGTGGACATGACTTCATTCCCTAGCTTCAAGTTCGATGAGCCCAAGCTAGACCCCATCGATGAGCAGGCCCCAGCCAAGAAGTGAATGAAGTAGTCATGTAACCATAGCCATAGATTATTTAATAAACGCAAACTCTTGAACATCATTATTGTTTATGCATGTTGTTGTTTCATTGTAAACTCTGATTAATTTATTATTATAGCACTGAATATTCATCCAGCAAGTTATTTATGATTATCTACATGTCCCAATTAGCATCTGCTGCTGCTCCTTTATAATTATAAATAACTGGCACAGCAGCTGCCCAGCTGACAAGGGTTTACAGATGAGTTTCAATCCAACAAAACTACTAAAAATTTCCTCTCAAATCTTGCAATTGAAACAATGAAAACATTTTACTGTTAAATTAAGACAAGTAACTGTAGTCAGTAGCCAATGAATTTGCTGTTATGCGCAAGTAACATCGTTAAATTAAGTAATACAGCATTCAGCTCGGAAACTGCCAATATGAAACATTTGGCATTTCAGCCTTGCGATGTGTGCATCTGGATTGAGGGCCCACTTTTTTTTTCTTGGCGTAGCGACTTGAAATTTATAGAGGATTTAGTAAAAAA
>DWPR01000001.1:0-14421 GCA_018251815.1 Lycas argentea | reverse complement strand
GTTCCTGGTAGACCTCGAGGACCGGGAGCACCAGTTTCTCCTCTTATTCCTGCATCACCTTTTAAACCCCTTTCACCAGGTTGACCCTGAAACAAAGTGTGTACGTTTATATCATCATCGCCGCTTCGGTGGCCAAGAAAAAAGCTGAAGACTCGCTCATAATTGGCTATCCAAACCTACAACTGAAACACGTCGAAACATGTCACAGTTAACTATAGAAGCTAGTCAGCCAACTCAAGAAACCAGCCAGGTAAAAGGCCCACTTTGAATGAGTACCTTAGGGATTAAACTAGACAATGTTATGTTCTCGCAACCTTTCTGGTAGGGTTCTCGCCAATGATAATATTAAATCTGTATTAACACTACATCATTACTACCAGGAAATAATTAAAAATGTGTAAAATTTAACAACATGTTTAGTCTTTCACCTACCCTATTAGATTGTGAGATAAAGCCTAAGCCCAGCAATAATAATGGATAATGATTATCATTTGTTACTTTTGTCTTACTGCTATTTGTTATAATAATTTCTTTTATTTATCAATTAAAGGCAATGAAAAATTCAAATGTCGAAAATTTTTTTTCTTGTAAGTATCTCATTGGTTACTTGTACTAAATTTTAGCATTCGCCGAGGATCTGTTCAAAGATTTGTTAAGTTGCTAAAGTCTCCTTCTGTTCAACATATAATTTTAAAGGGAAATCATTTTATTCTTTTGAACTCCATGGCTATGCAGGGTGATTCTTGCCGTCTATGTATGGGAGCCAGAAAATCTATAGAAAAAATCTCAGGTAATTATAATTTATAATCTTTTCAAAATATTAGTATCACACAAGATTAAAAGTGACTTAATTCAAAAAATATTTAATATCTATCACAATATTTATTATTCGAAAAATTCCATTTTAAATGTTCAACTATGTACTTAAATGGCTATGTATTTCGAAGAGTGAATTCAATATGATCTGAAATACCTGTTAAAATTAGAGCATCTCTTAATATCAAAAGAAGCTACTTTTGAATTGTATAACTTTCAATTTCCCACTGCTATGTACTTTGGTTGCCATTAACTAGAATTTTTATGTAAGTTTATTGCAGATAGAAGACACAAAGGTTTTTTTTCTTCATATTTCAGGTGAACTAAATTGTGCTAATGATCCTGCATCAATGAATTGCCAAAACATGAATATAAACTTTACCTACAGCAGACCTATTTTAATGCAGGTTGGTAGAGAAGGTTAAAAGCCTGTAATTACAACCTTAAAAATATTAAATGTCAAGCTTTGAAAATGAAATGTACAATATTATATTATTATATGCATGCACATTAATCTATTAATGTAAAAACTATTTTTTTCTGGTATTTATGAGTATTAGATTTGTTCCTTTTTGGGCGCTTCAAGGGTCTTTGAGTTGCGTCTTGGCACTTACAGAAGCAGCTTATTATCGGCACAGAGTACTTAATATAGATAATGCTTAGCTGGTAGAGAACGCACTAGCATTAAACTCGCTACATGTACCGTAATAACTAATTAAGAGCAGTAAAGTTTAAATAAATAACTTGTATGGGTTAACACAATCAAGTCCGATGCATATTTACCATTCCATATCGTCTACATCTGCATGTTAACATACAATATTCTTCAAAATATTCCAGCATTTTCCATTATATAGATTATCTGACGCTGATTGCACTGAGCCTGATGCGCCACCGTTACCAGAGAGAAATAAATTGTTTAGACTGAAGATTGATGCTTTATCGAAGGAGGCAACAGAGTATCTAGCGAACAAATTAAAACCCAAAGTAGCGTTTGGAGGACACACTCATCATGGGTGTGTACGTAACCATTCCTATCGAGATGTGGAATTTGAAGAACACTCTGTGCCTTCATTTTCGTGGAGAAACCGACTCGATCCCAAGTATATGCTGGTAAGTAGTTTAACATGAGTTTTATAAACTGGTGTTTCAGAATAATCAATTTTTGAAATAAAGAGCTAGCTATTTCTTTATGTAATAATATATTTTTGAACACTTTCATTTAAACTGTAAGTAATATATAAAATAGCAGACGCGAATATTGTATAGCCCACACAAGGGGACAGTTAGAAATACCAGTCAATGGGAAATAATGAGGTGTATTATTATTAAATTGCAGGTGACCATATCTCCAGATTCCTATTCAGTCAAT
The DNA here is from genome assembly GCA_018251815.1 of Lycas argentea. Lineage (NCBI taxonomy): Eukaryota > Metazoa > Arthropoda > Insecta > Lepidoptera > Hesperiidae > Lycas > Lycas argentea. The sequence continues at coordinate 12,233 of DWPR01000001.1, read as the reverse complement.
AAATGCGGCCTACCAAAGGAAATGACCATCATAATGACTGCCGTAACTATGTTGGTTGTTCTACATATTTACATGTTCATAGAAAGGAGAATAGGCAGAGGTATAATTTAGAATATAAAACCTTTGTTAATCTCAAGTTTATATTTCATAATAAATAATTTGACAAGATCGAGCACTTTTTACACTATACATTGAAATTGGGACAACAGCAAAGATGCCAAATTTTATTGAATTGTTGTTAAATAATATTTTTTTATCGTAATATTTTTAACAATGTTATTCAATCAGCTTTAATAAATATTTTCGAACCAACCTGCGCTTTATTTTATCATAAAAGCAATGGTCCCATTTCATTCACATAATACCTGAAAAATGTCTCCAGGTGGAAACAGAGTTTCAATTGTACGTTATCACAAATAAGTACTTACGTTATTACTTAGGATTCAATTATTACATTAATAATAAATTAATCATACACTAATAAAGTAAACGTAGAGGTAGATAAAACACTTTAAAGAGATTCAATTGTATTCTTACAATAATAAATACTGATACCGGTAATTAATAAAAAAGTAGGTATACATAATTTAAGAGAAAATTATGACCCGTTTTCGAGTCTTAATTACCTAACTCATTTTAGTATGATTTGGGTACTTGCAATTTCAATATTTTATGATACTTTTTAAACACGAGTGAAATGATCATTACCAACACCACAGTTACCGTGGTCAAAAAGTATTTAGCTGAGCTCAATACATGCAACTAAGTCCAAAAAAGGCGCAAAAAATATAAAGATTTTGAGTAACCACATTATACTAAAATGATATTCATAGCATTTCATAGATCTCTTACATCTACCCTTAATGAGGATTCAGAATAATTGTCACAAGATTTTGAATTACAGTAATTGTCAGATTACAAGGTTAAGTCTATTGCTAAAAACAAAATTACATTCAGATACCAAGCACCTAACTCTTACAGCTAAATCAGTCTAGAACTCTAAAATGAGTTAAGTTTCATTCATAATGAACGTCGAATGTGTAAGTCAAGTGTTAGCTGGATTTTGGAGACGTTTACTAAACTGTGTGTCCAATATTTGAAATATATTTGTGCAGTTCAGTCGGGCTTTGATCTTCTTTATGATTTTAGGCTCGGCCACAATCTCTGCCATTTAGAAGTTCTTTTGGATCAGCTTGCATTAATAAAAATAAAAATGTAACTTTTCAACAGTGTACTGGATACGACGTTCATTCGAAAGTAATTTTATAAACTTACTGAGCATTGATACTTTTAACAAAATTTTAATATCCACGTTAAAATGATATAACTTTAGAAAGCCACTTGGATACTGGCGCAAGTTACATCAATTAAGGCACATTACACACATAGACATACTTACAATCAGGCCAAACCTCTAATCAGATATATTACTTTATAATTATGAGTACATACATTTCTTTGTTTGTATAATTTAAAATGTAATTTCAATAATACTACACAGTAAACATCAAGTATTACATAACTAATTACAAGTTTTAAAGTGGAATGTTTCTGATATAAGTAAAAATTACTTATGCGTTACTTACAGAACATTGTAAGCTTAACGTTACGAAACTCACACAGTGTATCAAAGCAAACATCTGGTTCATCTGATTAGGCTTCTAAATGTTAACTGTTAGATTTTCTTCTTAATCAATTTTGTTCGAAACAGCGCATGGTAACCACAATTCACATTTTCATATCTCACAAAGCACACTGTCATACACACTTAAATATACAGGACAGAGCCGTCAAGTACGACCGTGCCCTTTCTCGAGTTCTATAAGAATATTATTTGAAGTACTCGGGGTTGTTGAGTGGATTGTGATTGAGCGGGGATGTCGTGAGAACGGGATCGATGGTTCGAAGTATGCGGCACGCGGGGAGGCCGCGGAGGTTGAGCCTGCTTCTGATGGTAGCCCGTGTGAGCGTGACGAGCTGACGAACAGATAACTGCGTGCAAGTAACGGTCGTACCTGCACAAGTTGGAGTCCCCCCCACTCGCCAAGTCAAGGTATCCGTTGCCAGAATGCTCAGATTTTCGCTTCTGTGACCCGTTCGCAGGCTTCTCACTCACAGTGTAAGATCTGTTACGTAACTTCTGGTATTTGCTCGTTATCTCTTCTTCATTAGTCACATGATCGCTGGGCTTTCTGGAATAAACATAAAGATAAATTTAAAAAATTTCATCTTCAACAACATCTGATCTACGTGGGAAAAATGGGAAATAAATTTCGGGAGAGAAAAAGAACAACATTCGGTGTTTTTCCTCCCTTACGTCTAGGAATCTTTCCGAAACGGTAGAACAAAAATATCTCCTAGCCACGTGTTATCTTCGTGCGCTACAGCAAATGACAGCAAAATATGCTGCAGGGATTTATTTCGCGAACTTCCAATAAATTCATAATCATATACTTAAAACTCTGGCTTTAACTGTTATCATGAAATGCAATCGAGTAATTGCGAATGATTTAGATGCAATTCTGTTTAACTCTGTCTGTGGGTACTTCACTTGAACGTGTTGTTTGGCACTGTGCCAGTGCACCGTATAACAGAGATTACAGTCGAAATAACACTGGTAGAACTTCCCCAATTGAACTGGATAATCAATTACAAATGTGAACTAACCTTGAAGCTTGAAAGCTCAGATGGTTTTTCTCCATGTTAGCCTGAATGATTTCGAGTAACTCTCGCCTTTGTAAACTTCCCGATCTCATTGGACAATAACTAATCTAGGATTTCCTATATTCCGAATTAAACAAATAAAAGTAAAATCACAAACATTCCGGATCCGAAAATAAAAATTTACTGACAGATGTTCACGCCGACCGGTACCTAACCATAAAACGATCCCCATCAGTAGGATAGCCTATTACCACGAAAGCTAAAAACTAAATAGTTTAACTTACATATTTACCTAAATATTTTAATTAAAACACAATTATATTTCGATTTCAAAGCGAGAGCGAATACGCTTTTACTAAGTTACTGCGCTTCACCATCTATGTCTACATCATCACTTACCACAAGGTGTGACGCAGTCAAGCACTAAGTAACTAATCATCATATATATTATTACGGTACGCTGTCACATGTTTGCCTCCCTTTTTAGAAACATCCTCACAATTACTCGACATAAATTATATATAATTGTATAGATAATTGTTTGCTCTACCGGCATCAATAACTAAAACAAATATTATTGCTTCTGTTTTTGAAAATAATTCATTTAAATCCATTACATTATACGCCATGTGATAATTATTGGTATACATAGTGCGAAAAGTTCGCACGGGTATTACTAGTCTTTAGTTAATATAATTAAATAAAAAGTAATTACCAAATTTCGGCTGTACTTGAGGAGTGGTTGGAACTTTTATAAGATATCCTCTCGCAGCCACAATGAGGCCAACGAGCAAACACACTGTTAACGTCTTCATTTTTGCACAGTAACTGTCTAATCCACACTAAGTTATGCAATTTATATTAATTTGATGACAGGTTCAACGGCATTGTTTATGCTATTTGGTAATTGATAAATCAGTTCAATGTTCACTTATTACTTTCAGATATCACGTAATCGTCAAATGACAAAAGTTTATTCGGTCAGTCATCCCCTATGTTTCCAATGTTTATTACTTTGTTTACAATAACAGATAGTGAAGGGCAGGGGTCTTTCCTTACAACTTTCATCATGTATCCTTGAGTGAATTAATTGCATAATTTAAAAAAATCCTTTAAAAATATTTTGTCAATACACTCTTACGTTTTCCTGCTACTATCGTCTCAAAAGGTTGGTCATTGATGAGTAGAAACGGTGAAAGAAACTCTTCAAAGAAAGGAAGACAAAAGAAGTACTCAGTAACCGAGCGAGATCCCTTCGGCTACAAGTCACTGATTTCGGTACAACCTGACGCAATTATACTCGTTTATACCTAGTAGTAAGATCCTTTACCCGTAGACTACTTCTTTACAACCAATCTTTTTCTTATTTCAATACCCAACAAACTAGCAGACAGGTCAATATATTTAGTGGTTACTCACCATTGGACAAAATATTTGAATTCAAAAGCATTAGAGTATTTTGTCATTACACTTAAAAGCATAAAATTTGCTAAGAAAATTCTGCTAAGGAAAGAATATTATTATCTTAGATAGAAATATTGAAAAAGATGTACAGACATACTCGTAGTCTTACTACTGCATCTATGACAGTAAGTCATACATTAAGGACAGTTTAGTCCAGTCATTTCAGATATTTTAAAGCCTAATCTGCAATAAACTTCCTAGTGAGCCGAATTTTTGTATACACCTTTATTACGAGGTTGTAATAGAGATGTGAAAAATCGGCATTAGGTCGCAAAAGTCGCAATATGCGCGAAAAACTAAGTTTCGCTACCATTGGCCCCTGCTACTTTTTTAGCCGACACGATGTCAATGTTGTATACAAAAAACAGCTCCTTAGGAATTTGTTCTCATATAAAACCTAAATTGACTAGAGTAGCTTTTATAATGGTTCGGCTTGGTTAGGCACGAATGACGCGTTCCAGGCAATCTACATTTCACTCCACAACATTTTCACTTTTTATAATCTTTAATTATACAATTTTCATCGAATTTTAATTTAATATTTAGCAATGTTTTAAGTATTTATAATGTTTTAAGGATACATCAGAAGGAAACTCGTTCCACAGTTTGTGTTCGGAAAAAATACCGAGAAAATTGGATTGTGGAAGAACGTTATGAGTCCAATCTATGTAGAATATCACTTAATTTTGATTCGTTGTGATCCCGCTTACTGACTGGACATCCGTCTGGGGATCAAATTCTCTCAGACAGCTATATGATACATAATAATATGAGTATAAGGCAAATTAACCTTTTTTCTTGGATCGTGAATATTTGAGATAACTTGTCCTTTGTCCTGTGGCGACTTGCCACGCACTAAACGCGGCATGCTTGCCGCAGCGTAAACGCGGCTTTGTGCTGCGAGAATTTGGCGGTTGGCAACACTGCGCGACAACTCGCCCTGTTCGCCCCGCGCTCTAGAACGATACGCACGTCTTAGATTCTGAACCTGAACCGAATGTATATTCCTTCCAAACTCTTGTGTAAATTATAAGTGTACTATTGTGTTTGTGTAATATACGATTCCCGACTATTCGGTATTTTATTACGCAAGTGGAGTTTCCGACCGGCGTACGAGCCGCCGTCCAAGTACACAGGTCCAAGCCCTCTGGACCAAAGGCTGGGGTATCGAGCCCGTACACAGGCTCCCTACATTCCCCGCATTGGTGACCACCGATATAAGTGCTCGCAAGCGCATTCTTCGGGTTCGAGTTTCAGTGAGCGGGCCATAAGCCGCCCGCCGCTGAGTACCTACTCTGCATTCCTGGCAGATTTTCGCTGCCGCGACTACTTCGCGGACCGCAGCGAGGTCACTCATCATCGTTTTTGGTGTTTGTCATCGGTATAAGTGCAGTGATAGTGATAGTGAGTAGTGTGTCGTGTTTTTGCGAAAATTCCATCCATTTCAGACACGTTCATTCCTGTTCGGTTTGAATTTTCTTGACGTGTAGTGACATCTAGCGACATAAGTGCGAACTACGGTAACTCAGAGACAAACTGTAAGTACAAACGTCAAAGCGACTTCTATTTTTAGAATTTCGCCAAATATAGAAAGTTTCGTTTACTAACTTTTATTTGATTGTTTGTGCATCTGTTTTTACTAATGTTTTTGCTATTGCATATTAGATTTAAGTTAATTCAATGATATTGTTTGTTTTGATACAAATTTTATGTGTTTGTTTGTTTTTGTTTTGGCTGAATTTCATTTACGTTTTCATTTTAACTTTTGCATATTAATTAACCAGCATCATAACTTATTGTTTGTTTAAACATTTAATTTTACATTTAACCTGCCAATTCTAGATAACCACATAAATATTGTATCAATAATTTGTTCTAAACTTAAAATAGCATTTTTTAAATATTTTACTATTCAATTTTAAATAATATTTTAATAATCATCTCTATATTGCAATAACTGGCTCAACACCAACAATTTATGTAATTGCATCCAGGGTTACTAAAAGAATTGTTATTTCTGAATTTTGTTTTAAAATTTTTATTTAGGAAATATTCAATTTTAATTTTTGTGTAAAAACTAACAGCTTGAAATCAAATTGTGTCATTGTGTATTATTTGTCTTGTGTGTCTTTGTGTGTATCCATTTTGTTTTTGTGATCGTACCACACTACCCTGACAGCGGAGAAGTTTTAAAATCTTATTTCATTTTGGGGGTGTTGTTTGTTGACTGTTTGTGTTGAACTTTAATCCTAACCTACTCACCTCCCACATCCACCATGGCCGATGAACTGCTGGCACGACTCGCAGCACTGGAAGCAGATAATGCTGCACTGCGAGCCGAACAACAGAAGCCATCTGAGATTAAAGAAGTATGCCGAGTTGGGGTAAAACTCCCACCATTCTGGGCCGATGTTGCCACTGTATGGTTTGCCCAGGCTGAGGCACAATTTTTGCTTGCCGGCATCACCACAGATGACACAAAGTACTGCCACATACTCAACAGCATCGGTCATGAGTTTGCTGCAGAAATTGAAGACATAGTAGCCAACCCACCGGCCAAAGACAAGTACCAGTACCTCAAAAGTACACTCATCAAGCGTTTTTCTCCTTCTGAGGAACAAAAGCTGAGGAAGCTGCTGAGCGAAGAAGAGCTTGGTGATAGAAAACCATCCCAGTTCCTTCGTCATCTCAGGTCACTGGCCGGTACCAGCCTCACTGATGACATCCTTCGACAGTTATGGTTTCGTAGGTTGCCACAGCAAGTACAAGCTATATTGACGACACATACAGACTTATCTTTAGAAAAATTATCTGACTTGGCCGACCGCATCATAGAAGTTTCTACTGGTCCCCATTCAGTTTGCGCCACGGCCTCTTCTTCAGGCGCCGCAAAACCTACCGACCCACTGGAAATTATCACATGCAGACTGGATCAACTGTGCAGCGAAGTTTCCGCTATCAAGCACGAGAGCAGGCAGCGGCAACGCAGCACATCACAGCCTCGGTCACGGTCCAGCTCTAAGAACAAGCCGCACCTCTGCTGGTACCATGCAAAATTTGGTCCCAAGGCCATTAAATGTTTGAAGAATTGTACATGGACTTCGGAAAACCGGCAGAGCAATCAGTAGCGGCGGCAACTGATTGCAGCTCAACGCAGCCCAACAGCCGCCGTCTCTTCGTCACCGACCGCGTCACTAAAAGACAATTTCTTATAGACACAGGTTCTGATCTGTGCTGTTACCCTCACCGCTGGCTGTCAGGACAGAGACGACCCTCCGACTACGAGCTCAGCGCCGCTAATGGCAGTACTATTAAAACGTACGGCTCAGTTAACATAAGTCTCAACTTGGGACTACGGCGGAAATTTTCGTGGCAGTTTGTTGTTGCTGATGTGACCACAGCTATCATCGGCTCCGATTTTTTGTCGTACTACCATTTACTGCCAGACTGCCGTAACAAACAATTGGTCGACGGTGTCACCAGCCTTGCAACAGCTGCCACTCCCGCCAATTCGGAGCAGCCCAGTATCAAGGCCGTCGCCTCAGCAAAAACTATTTTCGCCCAGTTACTACTGGATTTCCCGGATATTACTCGGCCTCCCGGTTGTCACAGGACCGTCAAGCACAATACGGTACATTTTATCAAAACCACAGATGGTCCACCGATTTGCTGCCGTCCCCGCCGTTTGGCCCCGCAGAAACTTACTGCGGCCCAAAAGGAGTTTGAGAACATGGTTCAGACGGGGGTCGCACGACCTTCTAAAAGCTCCTGGTCGTCCCCGCTCCACATGACCTTGAAAAAGGACAGTGCTTGGCGGCCTTGTGGCGACTACCGGGCCCTCAACGCCAGGACCGTCCCTGATCGGTATCCTGTGCGTCATATCAATGACTTCGCCCATAACCTCGCGGGTGCCAACGTATTTAGCACTCTTGATTTGGTTAAGGCGTACCATCAGATCCCCGTGGCTGAGGAGGATATCCCGAAGACCGCCATCGTTACCCCGTTTGGCCTCTTCGAGTTCCCTTTCATGACCTTTGGCCTCCGCAATGCTGGTCAAACCTTCCAGCGGTTCATCGATGAGGTCACGCGGGGTCTCGATTTTTGCTTCCCTTATGTGGATGACATCCTCATCTATTCAGCAGACGAGGCTCTCCACCTGGAGCATCTGCGGATTCTCTTCGGGCGCCTCCAAGACTACGGGGTGGTGATCAACCCTTCCAAATGTGTCCTGGGCGTTCGTGAGGTTACATTCCTTGGCTATAACATAAGCCCTCAAGGTACTAAACCTCCACCAGAGCGTGTGCAGGCAATTTTAGATTTTTCGGCTCCCAAGACTGTCCAAGGTGTGCGCCGTTTTCTCGGTATGTTAAATTACTACCGGCGATTTGTGCCGCACGCCGCGCAGTTCCAGGCACCGCTTATTGAGGCGGTTGTTGCTACCAATGGCAAAGGCGCTAAACCATTTTTATGGACGCCCGAGCTTTTGGAGCATTTTGAAGCCTGTAAGCGGAGTCTGTCTAGCGCGACGATGCTGCAACATCCGATGGGCGGCGCGCCCCTTGGATTGTTTACAGACGCATCCAGTGCGCATATCGGCTCGTGCCTTCAGCAAAAGACCAACGGCGAGTGGTTTCCTCTAGCATTTTTTAGCAAGAAACTGACCCCTCGCCAATCTGAGTGGCCGGCCTACTATCGCGAACTGTTTGCGGTGTATGAAAGTGTTCAACACTTCCGCCACATCCTCGAGGCTCAACATGCCACCATTTTCACTGACCACAAGCCGTTGCTCTATGCCTTCGCTCAGCGTCGAGAAAAACTCCCGCCTTCACAATTAAACCAATTGTCCTTTATTAGTCAGTTCACTACGGATATTCGGTATATTAAAGGAGAGCACAACATCGTCGCGGATGCTATGTCTCGCGTCGATGCTATAACACTCGATCAGAACTTCGAAGCCCTTGCCCAATCGCAGCAGACTGATCCAGAATTGGCTGAACTGCTTCGCGAAGGTACGACTAGCCTGCAATTGACTAAAGTCACATTACCTGGGACGAAAATTTTGGTCACTTGCGACTTGTCAACGGGCAAACCTCGTCCATATCTGACCCCTTCATTTCGCAGGACAGCCTTCAACAAGTTTCATAGCCTCAGTCATCCCGGTGCACGAGCCACCACCCATCTGGTGACCGAGCGCTATGTCTGGCCCTCGGTTAGGAAAGATTGTAAGGAGTGGGCGCGCGCTTGCGAGGCGTGTCAACGCGCCAAAGTGTCGCGTCACAACTCGGCTCCACCCGGGAAGTTCAACCTTCCTCCTGGTCGGTTCCAGCATGTCCATATCGACATCGTTGGACCCTTACCGATCTGTGAAGGCTTCCGTTACTGTTTGACCGCGATCGATCGAGCCACCCGATGGCCTGAAGTTTGGCCGATGCGCTCAATCACGGCCGAGGAGGTGGCCGAAACCTTTACAAGGGAGTGGATCGCTCGCTTCGGTGTTCCGTCGGTCATAACTACTGACCAGGGCACTCAGTTCGAATCGGACCTTTTCCGCCGACTGATGCTCCAATTCGCCACGAAGCGCATTAGAACCACTGCTTACCATCCCTGCGCAAACGGTCTCATTGAACGAGTACATCGACAGCTCAAGGCTGCTTTAATGTGCCACCAGGACTCCTGGGTTCGTTCCCTTCCGTTGGTCCTGCTCGGCATGCGATCCGTTTTTAAAGAGGACCTAAAGGCTACAGCTGCCGAAATGCTCTACGGAGAACCGCTTCGACTACCTGGAGAGATGCTGATCACGACTGCACATGAAAGTATAGAAGATCCGGCAGACTTCGTCACAAAGCTCCGACTCAAGATGTCGACCGTGCGACCTATCCCTGCTTCCAGTCACTCTAAACCTTCCTCTTTCGTCTTCAAGGATCTTTCTTCGGCAACTCACGTTTTCCTTCGTGACGATACCGTGCGACGTCCTTTACAGCCTCCGTATAACGGCCCATTCCAGGTCGTGTCTCGTGCCGTAGACGGCAAGACCATGACCCTGGAAGTTAAGGGGAAGCACGTCGTTGTTACCGTGGATCGGCTTAAGCCAGCTTTTATTGACCACAACAGTATTGGCACTCCTGGTCCTAGTTTACCCAAGCCGCCGATGCAACCTCCCGTACAGCCTGTCCCTTCTCAGCCTGTTCATCATCAGCCTTCTTCTACTATTCCTCCTCTCACCTTACCCTCCAAACTTCCCTATACTACTAGATCTGGTAGGCATGTGAAATTCAAGGATTTTCCCGATTTTTACTAATCTTATCCTTCTCCGTGGGGGGGTGGTGTGGCGACTTGCCACGCACTAAACGCGGCATGCTTGCCGCAGCGTAAACGCGGGTTTGTGCTGCGAGAATTTGGCGGTTGGCAACACTGCGCGACAACTCGCCCCTGTGACATCACGCTACGATGAATAGGAGAGGAGCAGCAACCATTTCTATGGCAAAAAGATGATGCGGGGTCAGCTAGTGAAAAATAAGCAGAACTTGATAATATTTGCCGTACGGCAACCGAACTTACCTCGTTATTTTTGAAGCCCAAAACTTGCACAATGACAAAAGTTACGAAGTTTCCCGAGTTCTGCTGTTCCTCTTCATTCTAAACGTCCTGCTGATTCCTCTTAATTACGCCGTTGTTTTTATTTCCCTCCCTATCCGTTGAAGTTTATCTTCATTTGCACCTTGATTAAACAAGTTTACATTAATGTCCGGTGTAAATAATGTTTTTGTTGGCTTTACATTTTATCTTTTTCGTGAGTCGTAAAAGTACTTTTAATTATTCTTAGATCTTAAAGGCAGTGATAGTCTGGAACGTTGATCTTCTGCGTCGTTTCCTGGTTCGAATCCAGGAAAAATTATTATCTCATTTCTCAATCATTAGAAATTAGCCTGTAGATTTTTTTTTGCCGCTTGCTTCGTCTAAGAATTGAACCCAGGTCAACTCGCTTGGTAGGCAAGGTCACTATCAAATAATCTTTAGGGATCACTATCAAATAATCTTTAAGAGAAAAATACGAACTAAAATCGTACATTTAGAAATTGATTTCACAATTTCTCTGTTAAAATTTTTCTAGTTCTGCATTTCTTGAAAATGTCTGTCTTTTACAAAACTTTACTGCTACTGGGTCGCTGTTGTTAAAATAAACAGTATTAATGCAAATTTATATCTTTGGGAGAGCGTGACCGCCCGTTCCTCGGAGTTATGTCGTTCAAGTTTAAACATTGTCAACTATCTTTCTCAGCTTTGGTTTATATTGAATAAGAAAGTTTGAGTTTTTGAAAAAGTTTTTAGTACAAGTTGAAGAATATCTTTGAAGATGCTACTGAGATATTGGTTTTGTAGTTTTGTAATACAAGCTTTTACAAGCAAATGCAAGCCAATCCATAATTTGCCAGGAAGGACGAATGCTATAAATCCTCAGTTTGAGAGATCTCAGCACTGTAGTGGGACTGTAGTAATTATAATTATAATTACAAATATTCATTTATTTATTTATTTATAGATATAATTTATAGGCATAATTGAATGTGCATATGTATTTATCAGCCTGATAACTTCAGAAGTACATCCAAGCTGTATGAAACTAAAGAAATAAAAAGTCCTCGCCGAAAGTCAGTAGCCACGCTCCATCGTGGCACAGTTGAGTGAGGACCGTCTTCGTCGTAATGTTTTTACTTTTACTTGAAGCTAAATAAGGTACCTACAAGTATTTAGAGGATATCTCTTTTTGTCATTTACCCAAAGGTTGTCTGGAAGATATCGATACTTAGCGATAAGATCGCCTTTTGAACACAAACTAGTTTTTTTTGTTGTAATATTCTCGTGTGTATAGTGTACAATAAAGTGTAATCCATACTAATTTTATAAATGCGAAATTCTGTCTGTCTATCTATGTGTCTGTGACGTTTTCACGGCTAAACTACCGGTCTAATTTGAATGAAATTTGGAATGAAAGTAGTTGAAGACCCAGAGTCACACATATGCTTGTATGAAAGCATATGAAAGTTTGTATGAAAAATCTAAACCACTTAACTGATTGTTATGAATTTTGGCATAAAAATAGTTCA